>BLXL01010452.1:0-29172 GCA_023170135.1 Acarapis woodi
TATATAAAGTTTTTTAAATAATAATCAAGTTAAATTGACACTAATTAAAAGAAGGTTTTTACTAACCAGTCTAAATTATCTTCAGTAATCTTCAGCATATCATGCACTTAATGTACTGTTTATATTTTAACCTAAGAATATTTCAGTAAAAGTTTTAATCAAAAATTGTTTCTTTTGATTGGAATAATTTAATGTTAAAATTTTTTTTATGAACTTAATAACATTAGATTCTATTTATTCTTTCCATCGTCCAAGTTTTTACATAAAATTTTAAAACTAAATTGTATTTGATGTCTGATATGATATGAATTTTACGGCATTATTTGAATTATTTAATTTTTAGAATTTCAAATTCAATTTATTTTTATTTTGCAGAAAGAACACACCGGCCAATATTTGCTTGACTTTTGTTACAAAAATCTGAACATAAATGAGAAAGATTATTTTGGTCTTCGCTTTGTAGATCATCATAAACAAAGAAATTGGTTAGATCCAACCAGACCAATCTATAAACAAGTCAAAGGTAAATTCTATTTCATTTTTTTTTTATTTTTAAAATGATAAATTTTTGTACAAAATTTTATTTGAACAATAAAATTTTCTTAAAGTTTTAATTTATTAATTTCTTGCTCAAGGTGTTTCACCAATCGTTTTTTGTTTTCGCATTAAATTCTATCCTATTGATGTAAGTCTTTTAAAGGAAGAAAATACTAGATACAATTTGTATCTTCAATTAAGAAGAGATCTATTACATGGACGACTTTGTTGCACTTCATCTGATTTAGCCTATTTGATGGCTTGTGTTCTACAATGTAAGTTTTTAATTAAAATTCATTAAAACAAGATATTTCTTAATATCATCAAGATTTGTCCAAATAATTTTGAGCAGAAATCAATCATTCAATAATCAAAAAGATTTTTCGCCAATTAAGAATTAATCTCTTGAATTATCTTCATTATCGTGAGATATTTACTATTATTATATTAATATAATTTGCAAATAATTGTTCTAAACTGTAAAATATATCAATTTTTTTTGCAAATTACTAAGTCTATATATATTTTTAACCCTTGTTTTATCATTATAATTTGGAAATCATAAGGCTGAATTGAATTATAAATTATTTTCACCATATTTTAGATCAATTTGATATAAAATAAATTCTAATTTATAAATTTTAAAAATTTCTACTTGAATAGCTGAATTTGGCGATTATGATAGAACTCAACATAACCAAAATTATATTGCCGATCTTAAATTAACTCTTAATCAAACTAGTAAACAACTTTTAGATGAGGCTAGACATTTACATCAAACTGAATTAGTCGGTCATACACCACCTGAAGCCGAACTCTTATTTCTCAAAAAAGCATGTCAAATGGAAACTTATGGTGTCGATCCTCATCAGGTCAAAGATCCTAAAGGAAACCAACTTTATATGGGTATAAATCATACGGGTATTATGAATTTTCAAGGAAATCGAAAAACACATCATTTTCGGTGGAACGAAATTCGTAAAGTTACATATGAAGGACGAATGTTTATTGTTAATTTAATCATAAATGAGGTAGTATTGTATGTGCATAATGAAATAATAATTAGATTTATTTTTTTTTTATATTTTTTTTGTTTGCAGAAAAAACATTATGTTGGTTTCAAATGTCCGTCTATTTCAGCTTGTCATTACTTGTGGAAGTGTGCGGTTGAACAACGTTATTTTTTCACGTAAATTTAATAGCTTATTTACGAAAATTTTATGAAATGATGAATTATTAAAAAATTATCTTTCTTTATTAGAATGAATTCTTCGAATGAGGTACCATTACGAACTACTTGCGGTAGTTTTTTCAAGCGATCTACACTTAATTATTCGTAAGTTTATTAGTTCTTATCGAAGGCAAACAAATGATTTGAATATTATAAATTCATTTTTTTCAGTGGTCGAGTGCAACGTGATATCATAAATGATATGCGCAAACAAACAAATGCAATTAAAAATGGTGAAAAATCGGGCACATCCACATCAAATTCAGATGGTGTTCAGAGAAGTGCAAGCACTTGTTCAGCACCAGGTACGATGCGAGCATTAGGCCGTTCAAATACTATTCATTTTGGTTATACTGAACAACCATCACCAACAAAAGAGTTGAAAGATCAACAAATATTAGAAAATGAGATGCTTGAAAATGATGAATATGAGACCCGTGATTTGCATGATATGACTCCAAATTTTTATAATAATAATTTCGGTTCGAACATCATTCATCAACATACGAGCGGCACAATACCAAATAACGGAAAATATTTCGCCCCAATGCAAAGATCTCAATCTGCTGCAGCGGCTTCTTCAAATATTTCAAATCATCGTGCGTTTGGTGAAATAATTTGGGATGCTGATCTATCGTTCACAAATGAATTCACTGAGTTTAATATGAAACCAGATATTACACCAACTGAAGAAGAACGAACTCAGCAACAAAAAATTTTAGATCATGAAAAATTAATAAAAAAGCTCGGAAGTCATAATATACAAGATCCCGACTTATTACTTTTAGAAAAGCCGGTTATGAAGCCTTCACCTTCCCATATTCGCAATAGTGAACTAGATTTGACAAATGCAGAAGATAAAACTGATTATGATCCAATACCTTTTGAAGAAGATGAAGATCAATTTAATGCGAATGAGCAATTGTTTGAATTACCTGACACAAAGGCATCTATATCAATAGATGACTCTACTAACAATCATTTGTTCAAACAACGTTCTGATTCTTCAACACGTCGAAAATTGATCAGACAAAAAGCTACCACAAACGACTATTACACTGATCAGTCTTTCAAAAAACCGTCCAAATTCAGAAAATTTTGTATTATTCTACGTACTTCAGTGGTCAGTTTCATACTAATGTTCTTTTTATTAACCATTTTGATGATCATTATCTTTGAAGTCGATAGTGAGTTCTTGGAGAACCATCGACAATCAAACGAATTAATAATACTAAAAGAACAGCTCTATAATCCAATAAAAAGTTCTTTTATTCGATATTTTAACTTAAAGCAATCAGCGCAAACTTTTAATAATTTATAATTTTTCAATTTACTTACATTAACGCTAATGATTTCTCAGAGAATAAGTAGCGTCTATTTCGTTGAAAAAAATTCGTACTTCATTACTTGTGATACTGTTTGACATTTCAATTAGCACATCTTTTTTTTGCATTTAGTTTAGACGACAATTCAAAAATCTTAAAAATATTTGTTAAAAAATTTTGAACGTTTCGTTGTGAAGTGCGTTTTTTTAAAATTCGTTATAATTTTTATTAAATTATAAAATTATAAATTTTTAGGTGCAAGTGGACAAATCTTTTTAAATTATTCATTTTACAAATTTAACGTTTTTTGTAAAACAATTTTCAGAGGCTAAAAATTTTCAAACTACAATTTTTTTAATTAGAAACCGATAAATTATCTAGAAAATCGATATATTATTTACATTAAATTTGGTTGTCGATACAATATTTGTGATCTAAACGCCGGAAATTCCTTTATCTTATCTACCAGTCAACTTAAAATTGTTGAATTAAACTTATTTTGTAAATATAAAGTTCAAATTTTTAAATTTAGTGATTTTAAGCATAAATTTTCTTTTTGTTATAGTTTGTCATATATAAATACAATTCACCTATTTATAAGCCTTATTTTATGCACCTTTTTATTAATCATTTTTATAGACTTTTTCAATTCGATTTTTTTCCTGCTCACTAACGAAGATAAGATTTTAAATTTTAATATGAAACTAATTAAAAAAATTATATAGACATAAAATTTCGAAAATTTTTTAATTTAAAATTGTTTATATAAAAAATCATTTAAAATTATTATAATTAAAAAAAAAAATATTTAAATTAAATCCAGTTTTAATAGATGTTTTGAGTTATGAGAATAAATAAAAATTATTACAACACTAAACAATATTTTTGACTTTATTATTTTTGAAAATTAAAAAAAAAAACAATAACAATAAAGATATAAATAAAAATAAATTCTTCTCAGAATGTGCATACTAAATTTGAAATATAATAAATAAAAAATTTTTGAGTTTACATAGTTTTGTACAATCAATTTACATCGAGATATTTCATAACAAACTTTCTACATTTTACATGATTAATTCTGTTGAAAATTTTCAAATGAAAAAAAATTTGCTTAATTTGTGAATCTCAAAAATATTAAACAACGATATTATATAAACAGTGGAGAAGCGAAAATGATAGTCAAATGTTTAAAAATAAAAAAAAATGAAATTTTAATTTGGATACATTAATACGATGCCTAGATAAGAATATAAATATGATTCTAATTTCACAAACATCGAACCAAAAAACTTTTTCAAAAGAATTTTTAATTTTACGGTTGCTATTTACAGGGTTAAAACCTAATACCAAACCTACAGGTCAAACAATTACTCTACCATGGCCTCCATAAATTGTCAGCGAGATTGGATGATGTATCAAATATGTGTTGATAGACTTTTTTTCGTTTTTTGAATGGAGAATTTGAATATTTGGCCAGAATAGATTCATGTTTTTCTTTGTTTGATTCAAATGAAGAATATGGTTGGGTTGATGAGTCTGCTGAACATAATGCAGGTGGCGAACTATAATTTGCTTGTGAAAATTCTAAATCTGAAGTTGTCATATGAGGTAGACTATTACTTGAATGCTGATGATTATTCATTTGGTTAGACAAATGATTATTGGTTAGACTGCTCACTGTCTTAGCGTATGATGAGCTTGACGAACAACTGCTTGTCGAACTGGCGGAAGAACATATACTTTTGTTACGATTAAGATTGTGCATCACCATTTCATTATACATTTTTATTGAGATTAATTCATCTGCCTTTGATATTGGTTTGTCTTTCCACATAGTTGAAAAATATTTTTTAGTATTTGTCAGTGCTGTCAAATTTATGTCGTTTAATTGGCATTTATAAGAATTTTTTGAGGCCGAAGTGTTCATTTTTTCATTTATGAAATTTTTCTGATTAATAGATGATAGTATGTCTGGATGAGTGAATATTTTGCCTGATGTTTTTTCGTTAAATGCTTGTTGCTCAACCGTTATATGTTGATGCTTATTGAAATCATTTGCAGATATAATTTCGTTTCCAATTTTTTCTTGATCAAATTGACTCAGACGCTGTTCTTTTATTTTTCGATTGTAATTTATACTCTGCACATATTCAGTCCATTGTTGATCTAAAGTCTTGAGAAGATCTTTTTGAACGAAATGAACTCTTTGCTTACATTGACTATGTTGATCAATACACAAATTATTTTTTTGATTAATTATTTCTTTGCTATTCGATTCTTTCAATTTTCTAAAGTAATCTTCAACATTTTGTTGACAAAGAATATAACCAGCTTCGAACGCCAATTCTTTTTGAACTAAAATTTGAGTGAATATAAAATTAGTAATCTTCTGTAAGGACAATAATAAAAAGGGATGTTTGGTTATAAGTCACAAAAATGGCTGCGTACGAGAATGGATTATCTTTTTTATTTTAATACAAAGCCTGAATGAAAATAGGTTAAAAAGAGAAAAATTACGTGATTGTATTCTTGTTCGATTTGTAGACTAAATATAAAAAAAATGTATAAAGTACGTAATCTACATGTCCGTTTTGCTCAGAAATGAAAATAATGTTCTAAAATTTTTGAAATCAAACAAAATAATTTTCAATCTGAACAATCTGATGTATAAAATTTAAGCGATACATTAATTTTTTACGAATACACGTTTGACTTTAATGAATTTCTTACCACCTTATCACTTATAAAAAAAATTACTATGAAGATGCTAATCTAGGATGTATTTTATTTTTTATATGTTCACCAAATATGTATTCTAATTGTGCAAAATATTCAATATACTTTATTATTAACATTAAAGAAAATAACATTTAACCCACCAGATTTTTCCTGTTTCATTTCTTTTATATACTGAACAGCAAGTTCTAGAACGTCTGCCTATAAAAATGAAAATTGTCAAATTTAACATTGTTTTTTTATTGCGATTAAATTTTTAATTCTCATTATGACACTAAGATTTTGATTATTATCAACAAATTGAATGAAATTTCTGATACATTACCTTTTCCACCTTTCCACATTTCCTTCTACTTCTTGTTCTCTATCGATTGAATCAATTCAATATAAACATAAATGAATGAAATTGTTTCAAACCGTAAATTTCATCGCAGATCAATTCACCAATGGAATTTATCAATTTATTCATTCGAATCAAAAATTAATTTTTGTTCAATTTCAGAAAAAATGAAAGAGAAAAAAAAATTAGTTCCAAATTTGATGATTTTTTTATTTTTAAATTTATACACCAATTTCCTCAATGAGTTTGACATATTTATATTACAATAATTAAAATGTCAGGTTATACAATTTAGTAATTTTTAGTAAAGTTTGAAAAATTTTATATTTTTGAGTTCGAATCATTTCTTTCAAATGATTTTTATGTTTACATTATTTTACAAAAAATAGGAAACTAAATCCATGCAAAAATTTCGTAATTGATTGACACAATTTACATTCAATGTAGAACGAAATTTTTCTCAATTTGACAAGTAAATATCCGAAAAGCATATTTTTCTTTCTTCATTAATCATTAAAGCAAAGTATCTTTGAAAGTTTCATTTTATAAAGATTTTAAACACTAAATTAAAAAATAGCTATATTATTCGCATACCGATAATTTAATAATTTTTGTTCACGAAGAATATTGACCATCAAAAAAAAAATTTTCTTACAATCTTGGTCAAAATATATTATTCAGGCTTTTACTCATAGTTTAATGATGACATATAACAAAGCCTGACGAAAAAATGTATTTATATAAAAAATCGAAAACTGTAAACAAAATTTTCTATGATATAACCTAAGTGATAATCTAGTGACTTTCAATAAAAATTCTAAAAATAATTGCAGTTCGAAAAATTTCATTATATATTTATAATGATTTTCACCAGCTTTAAAAATATAATCGAGGTATAGTTATAAATTATAATGAGACTCTATATGATAAAGGAAAAAAAAGATATAAATTGAAAAAGTTTGTCACAAGAATATGAGACTAGAAATTCTAGAAACAATTTACCTGATAAAGAGAAGCTAATCAGATCGGATAAACAAAAGACACACAAATTAAAAAACTCTAATCAAACAATTTGTCTAGGTGTAATTTTCTTGTTTTGTTTAGTGTCATACATTCTATATTATATATTTATCAGAGGACATTCCAAGACTTTATCGTAGTACAGAAAAAAATATTTAGTGTTTATCATGAATGGCTACTAATAATTTGAATGATAAGAGACAAAAAAATAAATAACACATAAGTACGAATCTTTGTGAATGACAAATCGTGTACTGGCGTGCAAGAATCGATCCTACAAATAATTATCATCGAATATAATGTATTTTTTTGCACACTTTTATCTAAAATGAAATTTGAATCTTGCAGGCAGTATGTACACCTAATTGAACTTTGCCTTTAAAAATAGGTGTGTTTGTTCGAGCAAATATTATTAAATATAAATAAATTAAGATCACAAAATAATTAAAATTTTCCATTCGACAATATTCAAATTTTACTAAAGATTAGTCTTAAAATTGTATTGTAAATAATCGAATAAAATTTATAAAAATATACACATGAAAAATCAAATGAAATGATTCCTGATAGTCGAGATTCGAAAAATCCTTCGTAATACACAAATTATGATTTTTTTTATTTAGATTTTCATCACATATTGAATATTGCTAGTAATAAAAATCATATAAATATATAAACTTAAATTACCGTAAGCTCTTTTTTCAATAAGTCACTTATTAAAATTCGCAAGTCGGACAAAGAGCGGTTTATACGGGCACGACGTTTTTTCTCAATCAAAGGTTTCGGAAGCTATAAAGAATAAAAAAAAATAATTTTTATTCATCAGAAAATCAAATTATTAAATAAATTATTAAATGTGTCATTTTTTGTTAATATTCTAGTAGATAAATCAAAATTAAATAGTTTTTTTTTTTTTGCAAAATCGAAAACGAAATTTTATAAAAATACCTTTTGATTATCATTTAAGTTTACAAGAGTTTTTAGACTAGTTTGATTGGTAGGTATATTTTCCTTTTTCATTGTTTTCATCTGTTTATATAATTTGAAAATTAAGAAAAAGGTAACTTTTTCTAAACTAAAAAAATTGGAAAAATTTCAGAAGAACAAAACTCAAGGGTTGGGGTGATTTTAAATTTGTAAAATTTTTTTAATTTAAAATTTTCCTTGACAATTCATTTTTAAGGTAATTTCATTTAAATCACGATTTCGAAATTTGAAAAAAATAAAATTTTGTTCAACAATTTGGTCAATTATACAGTCAGTAGAATAGCTTATAAAATTGGAAAAAAATTGACCACTTTCAGTTTTTCAAAATCAAGTAAGCAAGCATTTATTTTAGTCAATTATTCGTCGCTTGACTTTTAATTGATGTCATATCGTAACGAAATGATTTTATTTAAATGTGTGTTTCTTTTCTACTTTAAAGTTCTAATCAGAAAACTAATTAATCTCTCACTGATGTAGAACTTTCTGAACTATACACGATCAGAAAATTTAGTGTTGAGTGGAATTTTATTCATGAGTTATTATAAATATACACTAAATCATTTCATTTACAATAAAAGAATATAGTGAATTTATATGCAACACCTCTTCCATGTCTTAGTGATGAATATTAGTAACACACAGTCTTGGTCGTTCATACAATATTGTCTTATCTAAAATAATTAAAAATTTATCTTAAAAATTGCAAAAAAAAAAAAAAACACAATCAATCTGTTCATGGTGTGTTTTGCTGATAGATTAGCTCTAATTAAAAAGAACGTT
Organism: Acarapis woodi; assembly: GCA_023170135.1. Classification (NCBI taxonomy): domain Eukaryota; kingdom Metazoa; phylum Arthropoda; class Arachnida; order Trombidiformes; family Tarsonemidae; genus Acarapis; species Acarapis woodi. The sequence continues at coordinate 8,960 of BLXL01010452.1, forward strand.
TCGATAATAATATTAGACACGAGGCTATTTTTTTTTTAAGTTTTTTTAACAGATAGACTCAACAAATATTTTTCGAAAGCTCTAATAAATCATCCAAATATAGAAAAGTACTAGAACATCCTAATTAAGACGACTAATAAGACTTGTTAATAGAATAATAATGAAAAATTTCCCGATTATAGGTATTTGTTGATCAAACCACCTTCTTTAATTGATGTTGTAAAGATAGACAAAGAAACTTGTCTGTTTTAAACATTTTTTCATAAAATGGAAGATTTGTAACTTTTTTATAGCACAAAATTATAAATTGTTAATTATATAAAAATATAATTTCAGTAGTAAGAAAGTGCTTAAGAAAACTTGAAACCTCTTGGCTTTAATATTGTATAATATTACTTTAATTAGTGATGAAAAATATCACTTATATGATTCAGAACCTTGTCGATGGCTAATAATTTATAAAATATTAGATGCAAACTTAAAAATTGAAAATTTTAGAGCATTTATTTATTGATTTTTGAGTTTTTATTTATTTATCGAAAATGAAATGATTTGAGAGTATTTTCTTTATTCAAACTGAATTTAAATAAAAATTTTTTATGTGAACGACATAAAATTTAACGAAAAAATTTGATTTGAAGAATATTTTTTTTAAAATATATGTAAACAGTTCTTTATGAGATATAAAATTTAATAAAAAGAATAAAATTTGAAATTTTATTGCTTGCAAAAAAAATCTATCCCAAGTTTTTCATTTGTAATTTTTTTGCTTAAAATTTCTGATAATTCATTGAATAATAAATCTAAAATTGAACCCATAATTTATCGTCTATTAGGCGAATAATCGAACACATGCAATATATTTCTAATTTATACGAGAAGGCATTCATAAAATTGAGTAAAAAAAATATCAAATTAAAAAAAGGTTGTTGAATGGGAATCCTTCATTCATTGTGTAGCTTTTACAGCGGTTGCACATAGATGTATATTTTATTTTTATATAGACTAATGATAATGAAACTAAACTAAGTTAAGTGAATCCCAAATTTTTTGTTTTTTTTTTTTCGTAAAATGCTTCAAAACAAACTAATTTCGAAAAGTATAATTTTAATTATCTAATATCAAATTAAAAATTAACAAAAAATTCATAAATATTTAAATTAATTAAGAAATTTAATAAATTAGCTCTTATTTTTAGCGAATTTATTTTCTAGTTTTTTATTTTTTTTACGACAGGTAAAAATCTAAAAATGATTAATTTTATTTTTGTTTTAGATAAGAATAGAATAGAAAACATACCTGAAAGACATTTTAATCACAAACACACCTGCAGGTTATCTTTATTCTCTTTTACTAAATGATAAAATTAAAAAAGTAAACCTCTGATTAGATATTGTTTTTATCCTCTAAGTTAAGTGCTGGAGGTTTGGCTCTCTATTCAGCTTCAATGAACTGTGTTGATTTTTCAACACACTTAGATAGATTTAGTTTTACAATAAGAGAAAGTACAAAAAAATTTTAATAATCGTATGAAAAAACAATTTTTTTTTGTCAAATACTTAAGATTAAATTTAAATACTTTTGGCTACTATTTTCACGAACTTCAAATTTTAAATTAAAATTGGTTTTTTTGCTACAATTTTTTTTTATTTCTTCTGTTCAAAATTAATTATTTTAAATTCGACAAAAAAAATCAAATCGCATTCCGGTGTAATAATTTTGACTCTAAATAATGATTGAAAATCGCTATAGAAATTAGATTACTTAATAAAAAGCTATGAGCGATAAAAAGCTCACACAAGAGCTAATTATTTTTTTCATAAAAATATATTAGAATTATTTTGTTCGGTCAATTTGCATACTCTTTAATAAAAGCAATTCATTTTAAAAAGAAAAACTCAATGGATATAGATATCATAAAATACATCTTTCAAAATTTTTTTGAAACACTATTTTGCGTCAAACAACACATTATGAAGTATTCAATAATTTCATTTATAATTTAGAATATGAGAAAATATATTATGGTATCTAATTTAATAAAGAGATAATTTTAAACTTTGTCCACTTATCTTGAAACGTTTGGCTATATAATAAATATTTAAACTTTATGAATATTTTAAAACCATCTTTGTGTTTGCCAAATCATTTTATTGACTTTATTCCTTCTTTTGGTTATTTAGACGAACCTCAAATTAATTATCCGAACGTGCAAAAACTCATTTTATTCTATAATATTTAATTTTGTTCTATAAATGACTGTCAAAAACTTTATTCAATTAAAGTGATAATAATTTTAATTATGATTTTAACCTTGAAACAAAATAATTATAGGAAATTTTCATTATTTTAAATTTTAATAAAATTTTTAAAAAAAAGGTTTGAAAATATAAAGATTGATGTAATCAAAGATCTAAAATAAAATTCTTACTTGTTGCGCTTGTTTTTCATAGCTATTTATATACACGTTGTGATCTTTGAATCAATGTAAATTATTGTCGATTCGTCTATTCAGCTTTCACAAACCAAAATTTTTGTGGAGCATATCTTCAAAATTTTTTAAATCGTCATTAGAATTTAAGATGAGAAATAAAATATATTGTTATTGTATTTTTTTTACTTATCATTAAATTTTTTTGATTTTCAAGTTATGCCTGATAGATAATTTAGAGCATAGTATAAAAACTCTACCGCTATCTAGTAGCTAATAAAAAAGTAAACAAAAAAAAATTCAATTTGAATGATAGAAAACAAAATAAAAGAACACAAATTAGCAAACTTAGACCAGATCCAAAATATTCTATGTTTATCTTTAACCTATGTTTGCTAATGCTTTCGTAAAATATCTGTATCGATTTATTTTGAGAATTTCATGACCTAATATTTAAGATATCTTTGTGTACTAGTTTACTAATTTATTTAATTTTTTTACGCCATTCAAACTTATGTTTTTCGTTTATCATTGGTATTTTTATTCAGGTTTTGAAGTTTAGAGAAGTGAAAAAAATTTTATGATGAAAACAACAAAATATTCTCCTTAATAAAATTTTTCAATTTATTTAAATATATACAAAATTCAAAATTAGTATTTAAAATAATAACAAATAAATTAAAAATTGATCCATTAACAGTGATAAGAAAAAAATGAAGGAAAAAAATTATGAAAAGAATATAAAATTTAAGTATTTGAATGTTTGAAAATGTAAAAAAATCAACAAAATGATTAATAATAAATTAAAATGATGACCAGAAAAAAACCGATACCCATTTTCTTGCCGTACAAATTATTTGAGATAGATAAAAATAATAAAGTGTAATTTTTTCTGATCTTTTTTTCTAATTATATAATTTACAAAATAAAAAATAAATTTTAGAGAATTGATTAGTGAGATGATTAATCTAGAAGCAATCAACCTCTAAGACCCATGAATAACACACGATAAGCCATCGGATTATCTTTAGAAATTTTATTTCTCAGATTATCAATTTTATCAATTAAACTTGCTTTTTCGGATGGGCTGAATTAAGAAAGAAAAAAAATATTAGTAAAAATTTCGAAAAATAAAGTAAATAAAAAATATTGTAGAATTTTTTTTCTGAATTTGATTGAATATTTTATCAATATATAATAATAATTTAAAAAAGCCAAACAAAAAATTTGGCTCACATAAAATCGTTCTTCGCAGGCTATATTTTTTTTTTTCTTTTTGAGCTTAAATCAAGTAATTTTTCTTACAAAATTTAGCCATCAGTCGAATTAATTAATGATAAGTATTTGAAAAAACTTTTGTTACAATTGAAACATGATTTTAATTGTGTATTAATTTTTATAAGCCTTTCTGAATCATAATTTTCAATCTTAAGATAAAAACTGTCTAATAGTTTTATATTGAATTTTTGATACTTTCGTTATTTTTCTATAAATATTTTTCAAACTTTTATTTGACGCTTAAAATTGCCTATTAAATAGCCCATTAAGAAAAGGGCAACAGTTTTTATTTACAGTCCAAAAATAATATTATTATGCTGAGAAAAATTTTAAACTAAAATATTTTAAATTTTTATATTGCATATTATTTTCTACGGAAAATGATTAGATTCAAAATTAAACCATTTCAAAAATTAAATTATTTGATAACTTGCAAAATAAGTAACTGTAACACTACTTTTACTATAAAAATTATTTCCTTGAAATTTACCTTAACATTGAGAATTGGCTGAATTGTGAATTATTTTGTCTTGCTGCTTTATTTTGCTTGATTAGGGACGCACAAAAGCAAAAATTCATAAAGATGAGCACCAAAATTAAAAAAAAAGTTAATGAAAAAACTTGTTTAAAAAAATTCATTTTGCTGATCACTTTTTATGTTTATCGTATGAAAAAAATTATTTGAAAAAATTTTGAAAAAAGTTCTTTAAAAAAATTGATAATTAATTGCTAAAAATAATAAATTAAAAATCAAACATATTTTCAAAAGTTTGGTTTGAGAATTTAAAAAAATAGTCCTTTGAACTTAGGTTGTTATTAGTTAAGAAAATTTTTATTATTGCTTAAATTTCTGATGTATCGCGGAATTTATAAGAATTTCTAATTTGTAAATGATTGCAATAATTGAATTTTATCTATTTCGCGATCAATTTTTTTACGCTAGAAAATAATTAAAATACTATATATTTTAAAAATCCGTTCAACCCATCAAATTACAAGCAATATTTTTCATGCACAAAATATAATTATTGATTAGGTACAGCTTGTATTTGATATGCTCAATTTATGCGATTATATTTCAAGCCTGTGGTTTTATCATGTTTTTTTTTTATGGTTTGCCCTCTTTCGGACCATTTAAAAAATTTATTAGCTGATTGGAATTTTTTCTAAAAAAAACTTTTTTCTTGTGAATCTTATTACTCTTATTTAAAAAATGATTTATTGATGCTGCAAATTATTTAGACACTTCATTGAGAAATATTAATCGTATCAGTTGTTATCTATCACTTATGTCGATTTTTTTCGATAATAGACTTGATCAATTTTATTTTTATACAACTGTTTATTGAAACAAAAAAATTATAATAAAATTGATTTTTCAATATGCAAATTTGTCATTTTCTCGAGATATAAAAATCGTTATATTATGACACAAACGATTTTTTTTCGCGTATTAAGTTAGTAAAACAAAAGAAGATTCTATGAAAATTTTTTATTGCAATTCCCAAAAAACAAAGTAGATTACAATAGCTTTAAAAATCTTTGCGCAAATATTTTTTGAATAATTGCATGAAATTATGCAAATAAAAATAAATGTAAATATTTATAAGTTTAGCATAAAAATAGTCTAATATATGAACTCGTATGCATCAGATTATTATATGACATTTGATTGGGAAAAAAACAAAAATAATAAATACTATTAACAAAAAAATTGGCATATTTTAAAATTTCTCAAACAATAGTAACTATTTTGAAAATATGACTAAATTAATATTTAGAATTTTTTTTTATATTATATTAGAAATTTTTAAATTAAAGTTTCTTTCAAAAATAGTTATCAAAATTCAATATTTAAAATTTTTTATGTTTTTTCTTCGTATTAATATAAATAGAATGAGCTAGTTTTAGAAATTATTTCTTAAAAATTTATTTCTGTTAAAATAAAGTTCAGCATTTTATCAACATTTTTTAAATGCTACAAAACTAAAAAAAGAAATGAACTTAAAATCAAACGTGAAATCAGAAAATTTTTATTCATATAAGATTTCTTTTGAGTTGACATCTAAAATGAATTTTTTTATGGATATCTATTCAATATCTATCGATAATTACAATTTCGACAAATGATATATCATATGATAAATCATTAAGATTTTCCAATAGTGTAAATAGAATTTTTAGGGCACTTTATTCAGGAATTCATCATATTGCCGTTTCCTCAATTGATTTTGCGATTATTTATGTAAAAGCTGATTAACAATTTACTCCACCAAGTAATCACAAGTTTGTAATCGATTTTAATATAGATTAAAATTTTTAGATTTTTATTTCTATGCAATCAGGATTTATGTACTCAACTCAAAGATAATAAATTGAACTTTAATAAGATTATTTTTTTTATTGGGCAAAAAGATTCTTATAGAAATTGTTAGATATCAATATAGATAAACATGCTCTTTAATTTGTCCAAATTTGATTTATTTGTATCATTCAGGACACGATTTTCTTTTTCTCTTAATTCATAATTGCTCAATCGACATTAATAAGAGATAAAAAAGGGGCCATTGTTATTCCATACATTTAATTATGCGTTTAATTTTTAATCTTTGCATTTGTTTTTTCTTAATATTTTATAAAATTAACTTGAATACCCATTCAATTTTTTATATTTGTAAGGCATTTCTTCAAATCTAATTAACTTTGAATTTTTTTTTAATTTGAAATTTACAATTTTTCATAAATAATTAATATACAGTGAACGAAATCATATATTCTATAGTATTGTCAGAATCCCTAAAATTAAGTTCACAACCTGTGAGTCAGAAACATAAAAGATACTAAAAATGTGATTAGCACGCAAATAAATCACGATTATTATAATCGCCTAAATTGTATTTGATAAATTCGATTAAAATAATTTTTTAATTATATGCCTCATCGATTGTAAGAATTTCTCATTATGTAAAACTTTGGTAGTGCTGTGCATAGACATGTGAGAATTTTTTTGTGCTCCTCAGCTCATTTATAAATTGATAAAGTGAAGATAGGAAAATGTAATTTTAACTAATGATTTTTCAGTAATTATTAAAAAATGGTCTTAATTTTTATTCATATCATAAAATAGTCGCAAATAATTCGGAATTAGTATAACTCCTAACATTTAAATTTTTACATTAATTTGGGATTTTAATCTTTGTGATTCATCAAGAATCACCTATAATTAAAAAAGATATGTCTAATTTAGACAAAATAGTTTAAAAAAACATATATAACATATAAATTAAAAAATAAAGCTTTGAATTTTTTGTGCCTATTATTTATCGAGAAAAATTATTTTTATATAAAAAAAAAATTATTTATTCGAATTTATTATACTGATTCGATTGGTAATTTCGATGAGGTAAAAAAAATATGTAGAATAAACTAATAAATTTTTTGTCTTTTTTTTATTTTAAATTTTATTTTTTTTCATTTTTTAGTTTTGCCTCGAAATAAATGTTTTAATTTTATTAATAAAAAAAATTAAAAATTTATAGGAAAAAATTAAATTATAATAAGTAATTTTCAAATATTTCAAATTTAAGACTCCAAAATCAAATTTTCGAATAAATTTTCAACTGAAATTCGGTAAATGGAAGCTTTGAAAATTTTTACAAAATAATTAGATAAGATAAAATTATCAAGAATATTAACAATAAAAATTATAAGCAAAGTTTGTACTTAAGTGAATATCAAGATTTTAGAACTTTTAATTAATCAAATATGAAAATATGATTTGCTTTTTTTGAGATGGCAATCAAAGATAACTATTAATTAGCTTCTCTTAAAAACAAATTATAATTTTATTGGTAGCCAGTTGAAATGATTGAAACGCGAATTTTAAGTTTGATTATAAACTGATTTTTAAGATTTTTATTTTGTATCTATGATTTTGAGACAATTAAACTTTGAGATCAATTATAATACTAATTCGGAATCATTTTTTACTTTTTGAGTTAGTAGGCGCCGTTTGTGATAAATTTTTCCTATCATGCATGTTATGACGCCATTATTCTAAAAATTATAAAATTTCAAGTTAAACTTTTATACTTTTAATTATTTCAGTGATTTAAAAAAAATGAGTAATTTAGAAAGATAGTTTAATTAGAAATGTGATTTGAAGATGATAAAATTTGTTGCATATAATGCATTGCATAAGAATCATCCTAAAATCCTTGTCTTAAAATAAAATATCCTAATCTCAAGTGTAGTGTTTGTTGAAGTGCAGAATAGTCATGTGAGTTTTTTTCTTGACATGTCAGTTTAATAAATTCTAACGCTGTTCTTTTTGTTGAAATAAATCAATCTCATTGACGATTCATTTAAAGTTTATACAAAAATGAATTTTAACTGAAAATGTTTTTAAGATGGCAGTAAATGAAGTTTTTTTTTTCCTTTTATGATCGGCAAAAAAATGAAATATATGATTTATGTATTATTAATCCTAAATAATTTTTTCCCTAGCAATTTTATAGTTTTAGCCACTTCAAAAAAAAATATTTTTTATTTTCGAATTTATTATTTAACAAATTTTAATCGCACTTAGATAGTCATCTTTGATCGAAAATTTTTACCTTTAAATGAATGCAAATTAAAATATAGGCGAATTTTGTCATAAATTTATTAAATGAAAATTAATTAGAATGAAATTTCTTAATTATGTAAAAAATCTGATGACAATTATTCGACATTTATTTGAAATTATTAAAAAAATTTAGAATAGGAAATTTTTTTTCTCTAAAACAGTAAAATTTGTCAATAATATTGATCAAAAATATATAAAATATTGCTAATACTCTCTGTTGATTTTTCTTCGGAGTCACCAATCGTTTATCTTTCCTAATATTTTAAAATACAATTTTATAATTTTATAACTAAACATCAATTATTTAAAGAATGATACACAAATAGCTTTAAACTTTTTATCTATTTGAAAAAAATTTAAGAGTAAAAACACATAATTCTTGGCTATTTGTGTGTTCTTTATTCAATTTTTGCTTCGTTTTGAAAAAATGGGGAAAGATAACTAGTACTTATATTTATTCTACGAAAATTGATGAAGATAAATTTCAATGTCTAATTATGAGAGTTTGATTAAAAAATTTCACGATATTTGTCAATGTTTATATTATTTTTCAATCTTAAAGTCATTAAAAACTTATTGTGATAAATTTTTCTTTCCGATCACAAATTTAAAATAAAAAATTGCGCAAAAAATGTGAATTTTTCTTGAAAAAAATTATAAAATCTATAATTTTGAATTCAATTTTCCACGGAATTCTTCTGAAATTTTTCAATATTGATTAAATATTTTATTTATTATCATAATGTCTATTTAAATGATAATAAGTGAAAATAAAATTTTAATTCCTTCATTTTTTATAACATAGGATAATTTGAATTAATTTTGAAAAAATTCTCTCACCTGCAACTTTTTCCGAAAAAAAAAAAAATGTCAGATTTGATTCGTTTAACAAATATTTTAATACACTTTAAAGCTTCCAAGAATCAAAAGAATTGATAAAAATAAAAAAAAAAAAGCTCTATGACAAACTAAAAAAAATTCACAATTAATAAATTAGCACCTGCATAGTAAGCACATATGTTTTTACAATGTAAACAGATTCATAAATATCCAATTTTACAAAAATAATTTAAAAAATTTTACAATTAACTTCAAATTTATAATTTACAATCCAACTATTAACAAAAATTTAAAAAATAAATTGCGAAATTATTCTTTGTTCAGCTTTTTTTAAACAACGACCAATGAATTGTTTGAAGTAATGCCATAAAAATTATATAAAAAAAGGATTAAAAGATTTAAGAAAATTTTTCTTCAATTTCAATAATTCTTCTTTGTTCGCTTATTATTTAAAAATTTTCAAACTGATGAAGAAAATAAGGAAATTTCCGTTGATTATTTACAGTTTCACAAGCAGTACTTATATTTTTGGTTAATGCAGTTGGCCCACAACTGAACACCCCAACTTTGCTAACCTATTTTATTTTTAAAATGAAAAAAAATGAAATAATCATTAAATAATAAATTGCAAAATTAAATTAAGTTGCTTTTTCTAAATTCTTGAGATACGAAATTTTGAAAAGTTAGAACTGAATATTCTAAAAATTTAACTCACATATGAGTGTTTCTTTTGAATGAATTTCAAAAAAGCAATTAAATCTGGCCTGCCAAAATGATTATTTGCTTTCAGGCCAGTAAACATGGATTTATTGGATAGGCGTTGAAAATGATTTTCACAAATATACTAAAAAGAATTTAAAAATATAGATTAATATCAAAAGCCACAATTATTAAAATTGATCAAATTGTACTAACCAACATTGTAGTCCTAAGATCAAATTTATGAAAAAATTGAGTTATGAATATATGAATTTCGAGCACTTGGGTAACATCTTTCTTTTCGACATCTCGTAAAACATCGATAAACCATTCAAAGTTTTTGTGTGATGAACAGACCCAGAGAAAGTAAACTTTTTTACATGCTACACCAGAATATCTAGAAAGAAATTTGTTTGAGATTTTTTAATGTATAAAATAATATTTCGAAGCGTTAAATATCAAAATAACCTGTTAGTGGATGTGCCAAAAACTAAATCGTTAAGTATAGAAGCATATGGCGTCACCCCGATGCCACCTCCAATCATGACTGCGATTTCGTATTTGTACCAATCTTGATTTCCCCCCCCAAAAGGTCCCTCAATTTTTATTTTAACAGGATGATAAATTGATTTATGATCTGTTTGATCGTCATTAATACTGTCTTCTTTATCATCGATTTTGCTAATTTTCTTGGCTGTTTTGAGACGTAAGTGATTATTTGGATGGAAGTGGCTCCTCAGCTTATTAGTCCAAACACCTGCAGCTTTAACATGTACACTTAAATGTGCTTGGTGAGGTGCAGATGTGAGGGTAAATGAATGATATTCAATAGGTCGAAAAGCTGTACATGCTAATCTAACCCATTGACCAGAAAGATATTTAAAGTTTGGAGGACGACTGAATTTAATATAGGTAACGTCAGACGGCAATAATTCAGTTTCAAGAATATCAAGCTCCATATATTTTGTTTGTAAACTTAGTATTTTGTCAAATGTAAAAATAATGGCAGGTATGATAAAAAATATCCAAAATCTAGGTGTCTATGCACATACCAATTAAAAAAGATTAATTTGAATATATTGAAAAAATATTTTTAAAAAGCACTTACGCCTGTGATTTTTGCCATTCCATGTAATAAAGTCAAAAGATAGAAAAGAATATACAACTGATGTACTGACCAAAAATAGCTGTAAGCCTTTAATCTTACTTTGTGATGAGCAAATATAAATATCAAACAAACAATGGCAAATAATGCTAGACCTGTAAAACCTGGTATTGTCATAAAAATATAATCACCGAAATTCGGCTTATTATCACTGAAAAAAAAAATGCCTAAACATTTAAGGTTCTCATGACTTTGTTGCGAAATGTGAAAAAAGTTCACAATGTGACCGACAGAATGTAAAATTGTAAAGAATAAAGCTGTACAGGCAACTATTTTATGAAATTGTACATGTGCATCAAAGGGTATATATTGATGTATTGAAGTTTCACGGAGCCGTGTAATCAAATTTCTAGACATCGTAAGAAGAAGTAATGCATAACAAAATGAAAGTGCAGATGCCGAACCTGATTTTTTTAAGATTAATAAAAGTAATGAGATTTAGTAAAATAAAAATTTTCTTATTTCAATATTACCTCTGGTAAGTGCAATAAATGGACCCATAATATGCCTTAAATCTTGATGCTCATTTAAATAACAATACGTCACAAATCGTTCAATGAATAATATAATGCAAATTACAAAAAAAATTAGGAGGTAAACTATGTTTTGACGGTTTTCTTCCAGGTATGTTGTGAAGGCATTCCATTTTGATTGTAAATAACTTAATTCTGGTTCCAGCTCGCTATTAATTTGAAAGCTTGTCATACGTGAAATATTTTTTGATGTCGATAAAAAATTATGTTTAACACCTTTTAAGTCTAATCCTGTTTCGTAAGCGAGAAAAAAAATAAAAGAAGATTTTATAAGTTTATTTATTGATTAAATAATCAATTAAAAAAAAAACAATTAATTTCAAACAAAAAATTTAATCAATCAAATTTTAAATCTGAATCTAAATTTTAAAAATTATAAAAATTTATGAAAACTATAAAGCTTAAAAAAATTTCATTTAAAACACAAAAATTTTTTAATCCGTGTCTTGCGTTTTATGCTCAATTTAATGAGATTTAATAAATTTCTTTTATTGCATAAAAAACTACTATAAATTAGGACACTTAAAGTGGAGAGATTGAAAAAAAAAAGAAAAAAGAAATAGCATTGAAGAATAAATAAAAAAAAGTAATATCATTATTTTTTTAACTAATTTAATCAAAAAGATCATAATCGATAATTTAAATAAATATATTTTTTTCAAAAATGTAAAAAAATTAATCTCGCATTAAATTCAGATTTAATTAAAATTAAACTATGAATCAAATAATTTTTTATCATATATTCTAACTTGAAAATGAAAAATTTGATGTTACAAAAGTAAATACTTACCTATCGCCATGAAGCTATCCTTATGATCTTTCATCATTAACATAAAATCATCATATGTGAGCTCTTTTTTATCTTTCAAACCAGCTTCAGCAAACAATTCTTCAATTAAATTGTAGACCTGATTTTCACTCATTGAACTTGTCTTAGCGATATCAACTAGACTTGTCAGCATTTTCTGTAATTCAGTTTTTTCAATAACACCAGTACCATCATAATCGCACATATCAAATATGATTCGCAATTTATCTTCGGCTTTACCCCGCGTAAATAACACTACAGTATCTAGAAATTCTTGAAATGAAATTCGGCCGTCTTTGTCTTTGTCAACACAATTAAACATTTGTTTAACAAATAAAGAATCAGGGCGCATACCAAGTGCTTGAGCGAATTCTTGCTTTGATAAACTTGTTTTCATAACCATAATTACATCATCGTTATTTGTTCCTGTTTTAGATGTATCTTTACAATTGTTATTTAATTCGGTGTATTTTTCAGATACCGTGGTAGCAGGTGATTTTTTAAGAAATATAATTGCATATGCTTCTCGAAAAAAATGCTCCAAACGTTTCTGTCGCTTTTCTTTTGTTTCTGCGTTTGCTAACATTTCACTTTTTGTTCTATGCTCAATTTGAAGAACTTTTCGTTGATTTATTAGAAAGTGCTCCAATTTCGTCAAAAATTTCTTTTGCGAACCTGTATTTTGAAACTGAAGAACTAAATCATGATCTCTTGGTGTTGGTATCAATACCATTGGTTTGTGATTACAATCAACAGTTATTTCAACGACTAAAATCATGATCTTGCTAAAATCAATTTTTCTTAATACTTCATTCTTTCTATTTATTGTGAAAAGAGCCGGTTCAGGGCCAATCTTTATTTTCACATATCGTTTATGATTTGGATCCAACCACTCTTTAACATCTATATTTTGAAAGGAAAATCAAAAAAAATCAAGTTCATTTTTCGACTAAATAGGTCAAGTTCACTTAAATTTCTCCGAGTTCAAGCAAAAGGTTATTTTTAGTTTTATTTTTTATTAATTTTCTTTTGTACACCTGCTAGCTCATTTAATACTTTTTTTTCTCTAAAACTTTTATACATTCGTTTAGTCGAAAAATTTTTAAATTTTTTTGCTTATTAATTTTTTAATGTGCAAAATAGATGCCAATTAAGCGACTCAAAAAAAAATTTTAGGAATTTTTTCCTTCAATTTCATGAAATAATACTTACATAGTTTATCGTAATTCTTTCCTAAAACAATTGCATCTTGTTTAGCTTTTATTTTCCGTCTCTTTCTGTTTTGTATTTTAATAACTCCATACGCGATTAATGCAATAACTAAAAAATTAGAAAAAAATATAAGCAAATTTTAACTTAATCTTTCAGATTTTTCGGGTCAATCTTACGTATTGGAGTAAATATAAGTGACAATGTGACCAGAATGTATACTATTTCAGAGCCATGAAAATAATCCCAACCTGCCATTATGACCTATAAAATTAAAAATTAAAAAAAAAATACAATGGGTCAAAATTCGAAAAAGTAAATCAATCAAACTTACACATGGTTCTAGCATACTTGATTTGATCTGATTGGGTTGAGGACATGGGGAATTTTCGGAAAATTGAAAAACGTTTTTTTGGATAGCATTCGGAAGTATTGAAGTTGCATTGACTAATAAATCCCAAAGTTTTATTTTTTTGATATCTTCAATCTCATTTTTCGAAAACAAATCTCAAATAAAAAAAAAAAATTAAAATTTTACTTTTAATAAGATAAATGAACAAAAAACATTGCTTACTGTTAGCTGTATTTTCAAACCAAAAACGGTCGGCATCTCTTATGCGAAGAAATTGTTCCAAAATGATCTTTCTAAATAATGGTCCAGGCCTTCCTTCATTTGGATCTGATTCTAACATTCCACCAACATATACATCAATGCTATTTATATTACCTTTATACAGTTGAAAAAGTCGCTTTTCTAAAGGCGAAAATTCATCATAGTTTTCTGGATAAACAATTGGTTTAATTTCGATCTCCGGTTCCAAATTCGATATCTTTATTTCTCTTTTCTCAAATCCATGTTTATCCGCTTTCCCATTACCTTGATTAACATTTTTTTCACGTTTTGTTTTGTCTTGCTTTCTATTTTGTTTCCTATTGTGTTGAGCTTCTCTTTCGAAATCAGCTTTTCTAACAGCTGGAGGCAAAATTTGAGTCCAATTCAATCTAGGTAAACCAAATGCTTCTCTAACAGTCATATAATCTGCAAGACCATTATCACGACCTCTCATTATATTAAGAGCAGCTAAATCACGTCTAGAAAAGTTCATAGGCCCAAATAATTTATCTCGAACATCAGAACAAAGTATTGCATCTTCCTTTTCAGCTAACTGACTAACTAATCCCATAAGTAATTCTTCCATTTCAATTTGACTTAAAATTTCATCACCGTTCCACCAAGATGCACACAATCTGAGACCTAAGTAACCTTTGCGTGTTTTTTTGAAATTACAGTTTGCATCACGCATATATAAACCTGGCGGTATCATTGTGTGTCCAAAACGAAAAGCTGCTGATTGAAAAGAATGTGATACACCGGGATGTAGATCTGGTTTATATCCATCATATTTTGGAATTTTTTCATCGAGCAAAATAGGCAAATATTCGTAGAGAAAAATATTCTGAAGAGAAGCAATCAACAATCTTCTCGACTTTTGAAAAACATCTTCGTCATTCCAATTCGGATTATTTTTTTGAACCCTACTCGCTAGCACATTATGCCATTTGTATAAAAGAATAGAAAATGAAAGTAAAGCAGGATTTTGATTTGTTCGGGGATCTCCTGCAAGTTTTGAAAAGAAAAATTTTGATTTTCGGAATAAAATTACTTCAAAAAAAATTTTTTCATCTCACCTAATAAAAACATGCGTTCTGGTGAAATCAGTTTAAAATGATGGGCAGGAGGTCCATTTGTCAGTGGGACTCTTTGAGTATTTTTTGGTGGATATCCAGTATTTGGATCAATTTTTAAAGTACCATTGCGAAAGCTACGCATTTGATTAAGCCATGTTTCATATGTTGAATAAACAAAACTTCCATCAATCCAAGAAGTTACCATGTTCAACTGTTCTCGCGGTGAGTTTGGTGATTGACCGGTATTTGGATCATAAATTGCACGATGAAAAGGCATTGTTCTATCACCTTTGCAATTTCTATCAAACATTGGGTCACACTTTTCAATCTTAATAGCGTGATACTCAATTGGACATCCACTTTCAGATGCCATTAGTATTTCGGAACTTAATACTTGTCCGAATAACGCAAACATCGTTGTCAAATTTCGAGAACTAGATTGACCATCGTCCCCTTTATTCATTTAAATTGAACAATGATTAAAAAAATCTTGTGATTTAAAAAAAAAATTTTTGCGCTCATTTTTTTGATTTTCAAATATTAGGGTTTTTAATTTAAATTCTTTAAAATTAATTTTTTTATTTTATACATTTCATAGCAATTCATTTGCTAATAGACAAATGAAAGAATAAATGAAACAGATTTGAACCTAACTTAGTCATTGAAATGTTATATCATGCAATATTTGTGAAAAAAAAATTTTTAAAGAAATTTTTTTTGAAGAGCAGATTTAAAAATTAGAAAATAATAAACTTACCTCGCATCAGTGCTTGACTTAGTTGTCTAGGACTGGGAAGGTCATCATCAACCATATAAACTCCATCTGCATAATTTGAGGCAACTTTTCTACTAAGTTGAGATTCACTAGAGCCCCAATCCAAGTGGCCCAAATTGTTGTTCCAACCTTTCGATATAAATAAAGTGAAAAAAAATAAAATACTTTATATTATATGAAAGACAACAAGGTAAAATAGCAAATGCAATCATGTAAATAAAAAAATATATGCTCAATGCAATGAACTAAACTTAAATACACGGTCAGCTTGTTATTTTTTATTTTATTGGGACATTATTTGAAGGATATTCACTTTTTTATATATAGAACCGTCAAATTTTTACGATTTCGTTCACACTCAACAAACTCTGTCATGTTAAATCGAAGTGATCTATAGAATCTTTTCTATGAATTACTTTTTTTTGAGACGAATATAAGATTTTTAAAAAGTCAAGTTATTCATTAAATGATCAAATTCGTGAAATTTTATATCTTTCCATTATACACTTATAGCAAGTAAATTCTAGATTTGCGAATCAAAACATCGTTATTTTATAATTAAGTAGTATTTGTCTATTTCATGTAAAAAAAAGCATTAATTAACTATTTAGATTTTGATTGTGTATTTTTTAATTGTATGTTTATCAATTAGTTAAATTTACAATTTTATCAGCATTAATTAGTTGATAAATATTTGAAGACTTTGTAAGGGTTTTTACTCAAAATTTTAAACGACTGATTGCTTATTAGAAATAGAAATAAAAAGTTTATTAGTTAACAATAAATTTTAATCTCTATTTAGCCAATCTATACAATTAAGAAATAATTTCTTTCTCAATTATATCTTTTCTTAGTACCTAAAGTTTAATTAAAAAATTAATTGAAGTAGGATTTATAATGAAACTTAATACACATCTTGAAGCGATATAAAATGTTGCCAAAAAAAAATTAAACTTACCATCTAATCTTTGAATCTCGCTTTCATATTGCATTTTGTGGGGGAGAGATTGATGGCGTAATAAATATTCTCCTTGTGAATCTGTGTAAATATCTTTATTTTCAGATCCATTTTCAGTGTCCGCATTATAATTTGAAAGGTCATTTAAAAAGTTCGGTGAATTTTCGTGACTTATATAATCTTTAGTTGATTCAATAGTTTTCTTTTCTACATCTTCGGCTATATACTCAACCGATGATGCACCGACCGTTTCTACTTTTAGACTTTCTTGAGGAATCTTATCTTGATATGAATCAATTTTCTGAAAGCTTAAATTGCCACCAGAAATTTTTCTCGAATTGTCAATTTTATTTTCTTTAAATTTATCCTTATTACTATTTACATTTTCATTCTGAGTTTTGTTTTCTTGTTTATTTGTAGATTGTTCGTTTTTTTGCAATTTTGTCGGTTGAATTTTATTTTTAGGTGATTCCCTTGTTATTGTTTCAACATTACTTTTTTTATCTATTAATTGCGTTGACACACTTGAATGCAAATTACTTATATTATCTTTTTTTTGTTTTCTTGAGTCATTGATTTTCAAGTGCTGGTCATCATTTTGAGTCGATTTGTTGGTAATACTATTTGCTAGTGTTACATTAGAATTTATTTTATTATCACGTTGATTTTTTGTTACTGATGTGGTACTTGTAGTAACAACTTGTTTCGAAATGTTTTTATTTTTAAGTAAATGTTGCACTTTACTGACTAGTTGGTCATGTTGAATGCCTAGACTAGTTGGAAATTCATTTGGAAAATGATTTGCGAATAGGTGATCATTTTGAAAAAAGTTATTTACATTTGTTTCACCTTGTATTCGGGAATTAGGCGTTTTAGATTTGGATGTAATTAGTGAATCA
The DNA here is from genome assembly GCA_023170135.1 of Acarapis woodi. Lineage (NCBI taxonomy): Eukaryota > Metazoa > Arthropoda > Arachnida > Trombidiformes > Tarsonemidae > Acarapis > Acarapis woodi. The sequence continues at coordinate 26,871 of BLXL01010452.1, forward strand.
GTTGTACTCTGACTGTTCACATGTATAACGATACTGATCAACAGATTAAATATGAATAGTATTATCAGCCATCTGTGCGAAAGGAACTGTTGTCTATAATTAAGGCTCTCTCTTGATTTAAAACATTTAAAATTAAGCAAAGTTCGATTAAAATTTATGTAATTAGGCGTTAGTAGATAATCTACACCAGTGCTTAGTGTGAGACGTTTTCTTCGAAATTTTCGGTTCATTTTAATCCGAATAGTAATCTGTTTATGTTTGTTCTCGTCAGTGCTAAACGTGACATGTAAAACATAATTCGTAACTGTAAATTCACATTAAAATTCAATTTTGCATTTAAAATAGTACGACTTTCGTGAATATTTTTCAATTTAATATAAATTCCCTTAAAAGATGAATTTTAAACTCAAAGGCATATATTTTTTTGTTCCAAATTTTTTAAATTTTATTTTTTTTATTTTGAAAGTTGAATTATTGTCAAGATCTCGCAAATAAATACAATACACAAATACAACACTTCTATATTGATATAAAAATTAATTAAATACTGCTTAAAGATGATAATAATATTCGGTATTATTAAATTATGTATATCGCACAGTATATACGAATGATATTAGTAAAAATTATATTTACTAATTCAGTTATTCCATAATTTTTTTTACTTAAATGAATAATTTCAATAAAATATTTATAAGATATATATTAAATCTGGAAGGCAAAATTAATTTTTATTTCGTATTTTTAACTACTTAAAAATTAAAATTAATTAGTCTCAATTTTTTTTTTCAATTTTAAATGATGCACGATTCATGGAAAATATATGATTTTTAGTCTTGAACTATGAATTTATTTTTAATTATATTTTTAAATTTATGAAGATCGTAATATTTTGATTGAAAAGATTTTTTATCATTGATAATTAGATTTGAATAATGGGTAAAAAGTTGCTTTTTAATCCTTAAGATGTATTTAGCTCTACGCTCACCATATAGGGTAATCAATCTTAGTTGTCACATTTTTTAATAGTGTATCAAAATTTAAATTTAAAAAAGTTTAATAAGTGAAAAATTTGCACGGTTGAATACATGATCACATATAAATGATAATTTGAATTTAAATGGACATTATCTATTTAGAATTGTTTTTGTTGACTTTAAAATTTTTTCGCTTAATAATTCACTTTAAGTATGTATCTTAAATTTTCACTTATTAACTTGAATTATTTGTTCTTATACGGTAGACTTATTATTATTATTATTTCAAATTAAACTCAACGTAATATAGACTTTTGTTGCTTTTCTTTATCGTTCGATTTGTAATTTTTATTGTAACTATTAACTATTAGTTTTAAATTCGAGAAGTTTACTAATGAGGCGTTGAAATTCGACTTAACACTCAAAATCTTTTCGGAATTCTGTAAATAAAAAAAACGAAAACAAATTAAACTCAATTTTGATAAAAATTAAAATATTTTCTCACAATGAATATAATTTATAAATTTTTCGGTCAATCAAAAATTTTGACTAATGAACTTTGATAATAAATAAATTTATTTTTCATTGAGAATATATGATCAATTTATATTTTAGATTTATATTATTATAAATCAAGTGTGTCTGAAATTTTTAAAAATCAAATTTAAAAATTCAAAAAAAAATCTCGTAGTTTTCTAAATTTTTAAAAGGATACGTTATACAATGTGTTTATTTAAATTTTTTGATAAAAAAATTAAAATTAAAACAAAAGATTAATTTTTCGTCTGTCAAATCTTCAAAATATGAGTTCACGAAGATTGATTAACTTTTAATGCAAATAAATTATTTGTTTTTCATTTAATCAAGTATAAAAAATTTTCATACACTAAAAATTGATAATTTGATAAAATTCATTAGATACAAATAATTTCAAAATATTTTACAAAAATCACATATTAATGCTTCAAATATCTCATTCGAATGTCAAAATTGGCTTTTATGCAAACTTTGAATGTTAAAAAAGAGACTTGGTAAGTTTTAAAAATAATTGATTTAGTAATGACTAAACTAATCATTTGAAGTTTTTTTCAAGTTAATAACTTGTTATAAGAAACGAGCATGAATATGCAGGATTTATATCGAAATATAAAATATATAAAATACAAATTTAATTATAAGTAATGTCTAATATGAATGTGAAATCGATTTTTTAGAGCAAAAAAATTAGTTTGAAGCTTTTTGTAAAAATTTGGATTTTGACATCTTTTATTTGAAATAGTGTAAATTTGAAATTTTTACATTCTTGAAAGAAATATCAAAAAAAA
>BLXL01010453.1:0-15443 GCA_023170135.1 Acarapis woodi
TCTGATTGATAGCTTTTAGATAGTAATTAGAAACTATTGTAATAAAATTCTAATAAAGGTAGGCGAATGGATTTGGAGATCAGACTATTAGCTTTCTCATCACTCTTTTCATATTTTTTCAATTAAACATTTACAATTATGTTAATTATTCTACCTTTTACCGATGATATACACCTTTAATTCGATAATAAATTGTCACATACAATATGTCTTTACAATTACTTTGAGCTACTTATTTTTTCTGTTCGCAAATTTTCCAGTTATAAAATCGACACGTTTGCATTGTCAAGTTCACATTTGAAGATTAATAGCGATCTAAATTCCTGGCTAAATTTGTGTTTTTTTTTTTTAATTTTTTTGATTTGAAATCAGAGTTTTTGTTTGTGAATTTTTTTTTTCGAAAAATGTTGATTTATTTCAATTTGTTAAGTTATCTGATGATTTTGGTATGCGGGAAAGAGATCCCTAAACCAAAATCTATATTGAATGATCTAATGGTGATTGCAAGTCAAGAACAGAACATTTTTGAATCACCATCATCTTATAAACGATATCAGCAAAACAATGGTTACAACGAAGACGGTGGATTGGTAAATTAATTTTCTTATTTGTTTAGACTATATGCTTGTAAAAATTTTACTTTTATCTATGAATTACGAATTATGAATTATGAATTATGAATTATGAATTATGAATTATGAATTACGAATTACGAATTATGAATTATGAATTATAAATTTTGAATTATGAATTATGAATTGTGAATTGTGAGTTTTAAGTCTTGAGTTTTGAGCTATGAATTATAAATTATGAATAAATTTTCTCAAAATTTTTGCATTTTAAAATATCAAATCATTTTTCGAATTTCCGTAATTCCGAAAAATTTAGCTTTTTTGAGACTTATATTTTTTTTTGATAGAAAGTCAAAATTTTAAATTACCATAAGTCACGTATTAAAATTTTTTCAATTTTTCGCTTTTCATCATTATTTATGTATTAAATTTACAAAAATTTTCATTTTTGCAGGAACCTGAGCCATATATGTTTAATTTTGATATTCAAGATAATGATAATAACAAACAATTCAGAAAAGAGGAGAGCAATGGTAATACCGTGAGAGGATCATATGGTATGAGACAAATATTTTTTACCCTTTTGTTCTTTTGTGCGCTCAAAATACTTGTAAGCACAAAACGAATTTAAATTTTTAATACTATTCTAGCATTTTACTTTATAAATTAAGTTGATCAGAAAAATAATCCACTGGTTTTAATAATATAATTTTTGAAAAATAGATACTTAATAGCAATTAATATAAAATTGTATATAAGATAGTGGGTTTATTTTTTCGAATTTGTTTTAGATTTAATATTAAATTTAAGTATAAATTCGTGTAAAGTTTATTAGTGATATTTTATTATCAAGTTGATCTAATTTTGTAGGATACATTGATGCAAATGGATTGTACAGAACAGTAGAATATACGGCCGATTCAGAACATGGATTTTTAGCTAAGATAAAAGTAAGTAATTGATTACAATATTCATTAACATAGCAACTGATGCCTGTAGATTTATCTATTTTATCAGTAGAAAAACAAAATTAATTTTATAATCTTTTTCTTGAACCGTAATAAAGACAAACGAACCCGGTATGGATTATTATACAGGTAAATTTGAATAAGTTTAATTTAAAAATAAATTAATTTATACTTTTTTCTTTTAACTTGAATAGATAATGGCAGATCACAGAGTTCTATATTTCCTGCTAATGTGATTTTCGAGGTAGCCGAAACTCCTCGCAACCTTCAATACTCATCATCAGATCAAATCGCAAATAGTTACTTTATGAATGAGGGTGTAAATCGTTTCAATCGACCTTATTCTAAAGATAAAGTTTATCAACAGAAACATACAATTTATAATGGACCTGATAAATACGTGACATCAAATATAAATGATAATCAACGTTTTGAGAGAAACTTGATAAATGAAAAGGTTGAAAATCAAGACAAAGAACAAAAAAAATCCAGTTCTAACAATGCTAATTACATTAATTTACAAACTATTTCTGGCAAAGGTTTTGATTATCAAAGTGTTTTCTCCGATGGTCACCCTGTTTATCTTGAATCTAAGCCTTCGAAACCTATGAAATCGATTACAATGACAGGCAAAAGTATGGATAAAAATTCAATTGTTGGTGAACTTTTAAGTGATCATAATATCGATTCAAGTGACTTAAACAATAAAATTTCAATGATAGAGAATTTAAAATTTAATAATAAAACGATTCTTGAAAGGGAAGATGATTTGAAGCATGTCAAAAAAACGCAAACCGATCTCGAACTTAAAAAACAACTCCAGCGACGTAAATCTATTCAACAAATTAAGCCATTTAATGAAATCAGAGAAAAATCTGTCCGTGAACATCCAAGACGATTCACAGGATTTGTCAATAATTTTGTCGCCATTTGATATTACCTGATTTTATACATCAATTTTCGTGATTTGTTTTTTTTGTTATTTAGATCATTTATGGGCAAATTTTGATTAATTTCTGCAGTTCAATACTGGCTAATCTGAATTCATGTTCCAGAAATTCAATATGATTTTTTCTGAATACTTTTAAAAATTTTTATTGTTTAGTACACAATAATTAATTTTATATACATATTAAATAATTAGTCATATTCAATGTAATAGCCCGAAAATGATTATCTACAAGTCTCTAAAAATGAATACAATCTTTGGTCTTTAAAAAATAAATCTTTTTTTTTTGTCATTTTTATGATTCAATTTTTAGTTATTATTTTCAAAAACTTTTGACAAGAATACAATGTCAAAAAATCGAATTTATTTTTGAAAATAGATTCACTATTTAAATTTATTTATATTTTTATTATTCAATTTCTTTGAAATTTTAACCCAAATTATGTTGATGGCTGCAAAAATCAGAATAAGAGTCAAATATATCGTTGCACAGCAGATCCAAGCAAAGAATAAAGATTTAGGCTTATAATTACTCAATCCATTCGTTGTTAAAGCAAGGTAAATTAAAATGAACGAATTGAGCGGACTTGTTTGTTCTGTGATAAAAGGAAAAATTCATTATTTAAAAATATAAATAAATTAATATATATTATTAAATTCATGATTTATTAGCGATTAGTATAAAGCAAAGTTAGATTTGGAAGATTTTTATAAAAATAAACCAATTTATTGGCTATTATCAAGTTAAAGTTTTAATAATAATATTCTCATTTTGATTGGTTTCAAAACTTTCAAAGTTAATATTCAAATTTTTTACATGACTTTTTCAGTTAAGAAAATTTATATTAATTAATGAAATATTTAGAATTTTAGAAATATTGGTAAAGTGAATAAAAAGTTACCAGTTATATGAACCATAACTGTAGTGGCAAAAAGAAAAAGACCAAGTATGACTAAAATTAAGAAAATTTTATGTTTTGATTTCGTTTGTTTCAATTTTTTATTTTTTGTATGCAATTTTAAAAAATTTTTTGAGTAACGTGTATCGATTTGATTATTTAAACCATTTTTACATAGATGCGAATCTTTTGAATTAAATAAATTTGAGTTTGAAATATTTTGGTGCACGCTTGAGATTGAATTGTTTTTTGAATTTTTGGAATCGAACAAATCATATAAATAGGGAGAAACATTATGGTTTAACTTATAAGCACTTTCAGTTTTTGAATTTGTTATCATATTGTCATATTTGTTACAAATCTTATTCGAATTATTGGCCTCATAATATAAATCATCAGAAATTTGGTGTAAGTCAGGTGAACTCAATTTACTAGCATTAGATTCATTTATATTAAAATTATCTGGATCATACGAATACCGATTACTTAAATCAAAGGTATTAAAATTTTCAGATATATACTTTTGATCGTTTTTTAAAATTTCGACATTATTTTCGTGAACTTTCGAATGGTTAAAATTTTTCAATTTATATATTCTATTTATATTTTCTAAGCTACCAGTGGCATTCATAAAATAATTTGGAATTTCAAATTGACCAATTTCACGACTTTTTGACAGATTTTTTTTGTATGAATAAATTAATTCATTTTGATCGGATTTTTTTCTCTCTAAATTACAATAGAATTTATAATTCCCTTCTTCTACTTGTACATTAAAAATTGAATTATTTGAATATTGATCTAAATTTGGGTAGGATTTATGTAAATAATTAACCCGATTGAATTTATCTAGTTTAATGCAATCATTTAACATGACTATAGATGATTTATTATCGAGCACAAATTTTAAATTTGTTTCTAAGTTCAACTTTTGTTTTGGAAATTGTTTTATTTGTTTCTTGAGAAGTTTGTTTTTTCTTTTGTTTGACCCAGTATAATTCTCTTTAAATTTTCTAGACTTATTTGATTTTTCTATTGTGTAGGATAAGAAATAATTCAATAAGTGAGCGTAGTATGTGATGAGTAAGAATGTAAGTGAAATTCCAATTATCGAATAAAATAGTGCGAATATTTTTTGGTAAAAATTTGCTTGATTTAAAAATATGTTTATTTGATTATTACCAAAAGTAGTCAGATGCCTGATTACAAATACTAATGATTCATCAAAATTTTTTATTATTCCTGATTCAACTTTACCACATTCACTTCTCACTTGATCCACTAAATTATTTAATTCTCGATCAAGCCTAAATCGGAATTCACGATCGCGACTATTAGACAAATCGCGCGATAAGATTCGATTGTTCTGCTTAATTGATTTATTCTTTTTACGAATTAAGAAAGCTTTTGTAGCTTTTGAGTAACTAATATCTAAATTACTTTCTTCAAATACACTTTTTTTGAACTCATTACTAATTTTTGCATAACTTATTTTAGTTAAAATAGATTTACTCGAATTACTGATCTTATTGTTGTATGAATAAAAATTGTTTCTAGATGAACTATTGTCGAATATTTTGTGATATGATTCTCGCCTGTGTCGATTCATATTGAAGCCAAGATTAAACGACAAAATAATATTACGTAAGTCTTTTTTTTTATCGAGAATCAATTTGTCTTCCTGTAATTCAAAATGCTCTCGTTCAATTATCATGAGTGCACCGAAGACCAAATAGAGAAAGTAAAATGCAACAAATATTAAATTTGAGTACCACTTATATTTAATTTTGAAAATAAATTTCAAAAACTTCATTATCGATATATGTCTTCTTGGTTTGCGTAGACTCACAATATGCATTGGATTTTGAATTACGATATCGTTGTATTTATATTGTTTCATTTGTTCTTAAAAGTCGAAAATTTCTATTTTTGATAAAAAATTTTTTTTTTTAGAATCATTCGTTTATGATTAATTTTGAGGAATATGATCACAAATGATGAATTTATCTCAGTTCTGATTGTATTAATTATCTAATATTTATGAAATAAACTCCAAGTAAATTAGAATTACTTATTTTTTCAAAATATACATGTAAAAACTTAAAAAAAGAGTTAAATTTTATACATTTTTAGCTATACAATGTATAAATCATTTGTGAAGGTAAAATTTTAATTTAAATTTCGAATTAATTCACCTTAAGAATTTTTAGAATTGAATCCAATAAAATTCACCAAATTTTTTAAAAATTTTTTTCAATAATATATGAGATTTGATACAAAAATTTTATTAAAACTTAATGAAAATGATGAATCAGTTTTTTAAATAAATTACACATTTTAATTTAAATGAAAATTTTTTGCAATATTTTCAATCGAAAATTCATACAATCTAAAATATAAGAAATGTTTAAAACATTATTCAAATTTGTGTAATAAAGAATGGTGATTTCTGATTCAAAATACATATGATTTCTATTCGCATATAAAATAACTATGAATAGACTTAGTTTGGCATTTTTTCAAAATTGAAGATTTTACTTTTTAAATTTTGTAGAAATTTACTGAACATTATTCTGCTGTGTATTCAATGATATAACAATAGAATTTTAAGTTTAATGCTCCTTTATATTATTTATTTACGTACCGAAATTTTTGTATTTAAATTATTTAATATTACTTGTTTTGAAAGTTACTTGAAAATTCGATGCATACTACTAATTTAATGTAGTCCAAGATTCACGAAAAACTCACTTCTTTGTTGGATCGAGCAAATAGTTTGATTCTTCAAAAATTTTAAATAATGGTATTCATTGCGTTCAACGAATTTATAATCCTTTCATCTTCTCTACAAGTCTTAACAAAATCTTTTAATGTTATACAACCAGTTTGGTTGATGTCAAATTTCTTTATAAAATGAGATTTGTTTTAAAGCAAAATGGATATATTTTGTATTATATATTTTGAATAAAAGTAAAAATAAAAAATTTTTATTTTCAAAGTTCGCAAATGATTTTCAAATTTTTCAGTGATCGATTTTATTCCAAGCAGATATTTAGACGATGAAATTTTTTTTAAAAGAAAAAAAATGATGAAATTTTTTTAGATAAATATTTAATTTACAAAATTATTAAAAAACCTTATTCAAATGATCAAATTTATTAATCAATACATAAGAATCGATGAGATTTATTCATTCAAATAAGAATAAAATTACTTACTTGAAAAACATGTTCCAAATGTTTCTTCTCATCGATTTGATTACAAATAGCCTTGCTGTTAAGATTGTTTGTCATTTCGTAAATTGCAGACAAAATACATTTAAAATCATCTTTCTCTAGAAAACCTTTTTTTTTCGTGTCATAGAGTTTGAATATAGAATTTAATTTCTCTTGTGCTTTGCCCCGCATCAACACACTTAATGAAAATATAAAATCCTAATGTAATGGGAAAAGATAATTTTTTTTCCGTAAATCATGATATTCATAACTGTAGAATTTAAATTGGTAAAATAATAAAAAAATTTGCACTGAATATTAAAAATAGAAATTCAAATAATAGAAATTTCACGCTAGAAATAAACTTCAAGATGTTAAGTCGCTAAAAAAATAAAAACAGTAAGCTCGTCCGGAATAAGTACTTTTCATCTGCAACGTTGAGCATTTTCAATTCTTTGATTAATTCTTACAAAATTGAAATATTTATATATACTGAATTCAAAATATTCAACATTTCTAAAATTTCGAGCTCAATTACCAATGCCTATGATATTAAATTTTTTTTACAGTCACTTTATTTAATTTATTATCTTTTTTTTGTGGGTTATGTATAATATATTATCATCGAACACATGAATAATTTATTTGATTTAATTCAACAATAAGGTAAAAATATGAAAATTTATAATTATTGAAGCATAAAAATGAAAAACTGAATTTTCACTAAAAAATTTTTTAGAATTGAAATCAAATTGAACGAAATTTTGAAAAAATGTTCAATTAAAAAATATGTCATAATCTTTTTAAAGTCCATAAAAAAATTTTATAATGCTATTTGAAAAAAATATGGTAAAATTTTAATCAACTTCTAAATTTCATTTAGCCTAATTACAAAAAAAATGAATAATAAAATATAAGAAAAATTTTTAATATTACCGTAAATGTAATTTCACCTTTTTGCTCCGTATCAAACGTACTAAATACAAGATGAGCATAATTCTTTGTCTCAGAACCTTTTGGAAAAAAGTTTTTATAAATATTTTGGAAAATTTCTTCCTTCAATATGCCATCTAAAACAAATTCAAAAGTAAGTCTTGATAAAATTTAAATTTCAATTAAAATAGTACCAACCTGGACATTCGTTTTTGAATTCCCTGTACATAATTTTAAGTTCTCTTTTGGAAAAATTAGTTTGTTCACAAAGTAGATCAATATTTTCTGGCTTTGCACTTACAAATGTGTTATCAAATTCATTAAATTCTCTTTCTAAGGGAAAAAATATTTTTTTAAATTAAATTGCTCATTTGTTATTTAATATAATTTGACTAAAGTAAGCAAAAATATACATAAATCTGATAATTTGACTAACAGTATTTATTTTTTGGCTTAGAAAATGAAATTTATTTATTAAGATATAAAATTTTGTGTAACACACAAAAAAAAATTTTACGATACGTTCGCTCTAAATCTAACCTGCCTCTTTGCATTTATCTTTGAAATTTTAAAGTATTGATCTGAGATTTTCAAATTATTTATCGAAATGCATCTTAAAATTAACAGAATACTTGAAAATTTCAGTTCTGTAAATATTATACCTAAGAAAAATTCAATGGACAAAATTTTAACAGATTTTTATATAAACCTATAAAAAAAACTGAAAATTTTTTTTTGTGTTTCGTTTGATTTAAAAAACTCGTTAGAAAATTTTAAATATCTACTTCACTGGAATAAATCATAGTCTTTCAAAATCAAAGCTAGACTTTCAATTTTTTCGAATGATAAAAATAAATCTTATATTGGTTTGGATGTAAAATCAATTTAAAATGAGGAATATAGTGATAATTTTTTTCATAACTATTCTTCAAACCGAAGGCTTGTTGTGTTTCAAAAAAAAAGTTGTCAAGAAACTTTATTAATGGTTCGTTCAATAATAATAATCTAACATTCAAACAAAATTTGACATTTCCAATTTTAGTTCTGAATAAGAAAACGAAACAATCAATCGATAAAATAGATCAAAGATTTCAAATTTGATTTTGAAATCCGAGTTCAAATAAATTAGAAATTTTTTAAATACTATTTCTGTAAATGTATTTTACAAAATTTAATCTGTACAAGTTTTTAATGATCAAATATTTTATGTTAAATAGATATAACAGATATTTTACCTAAAGCCGTGGATTGTGATGAACAGAGATTAAACATATTGTCTCGAATGCAACAAATTAATTGGTTAAAATTAGATATTTGAATCAAAGGTTTTCGACGATGTGCACGGTGTTGGTTTAATCGTTTGTTCGATGATTTTTTATCATGATTTGAAGTTACATGCACGGAATACATAATGAATAAAAATGATTTTTTTATTATAAAATGAAATCCACAATTTATATATTATGTATAATATAAATTCAAACCAATAATTATAATTTTTTCATTAACAAAATGCAACTAGAATTGAATTTTTATAGACTTTGAAAAAATTTGATTTGCTAAAAACGACAAAAAAAAATTTATCGTAATTTTAGCACTTAAACAAAGATAAAAAATTTTATAATTTTCAGAAAAAAATTATACAAAAGGATTTATCTAATCCATGATGATAAAAATCGCTTAGCAAATGAGCCAGGTAAGTAATTTTTTTATTATATCGAATTATATATGATTTGAGATTTATTTAAGGTCGAAATATATATTTATATAATTTTTTTAAAATTACAAGAGTAAATGGCTGAACTTTTTAAAACTTCGCGTATCATAAAATCGATTTTTTTTTCATTCATTTATCCTTTTATTCCGAGGCACCCAATAAAAAATCTTTACTCGTTTAGACATTTAAGTTAGATAGTAAAGCAAAAAAATTTGATCAAATTTTACAATATTCTAGTGTTTGATGACAATATCGACAGAATTTTGTACTATAAAATTAAACAATTATAAACAAATAAAATTAGAAGTTTGGACGATGTAAATAGACTGAAATATCCTTGATAAGAGTACATGAATCAAAGATAAAAAATCATGGTAATGAATACTTTAATTTCAAAATTTTTATTTAATTTTGAAATTAAATCGATGCAAATTTTTTTATAGTCATAAGTCGAACATTTGAAAATCATCATTTGAGAGTACAAAAAAGATTATAGAGCTCACTATCATGTAGATTTTTTACAAAGAAAATTTTTTTAGTATTGAAATTCATCGATCTATATATTTTTAAACTAAAGTTGAAAATGCAAATAAATTTTTTTATGAATTGATACAATCTCTCCTAAGTTGTGCTGAGTTTCTGTAATCAAAAATAAATTTGCTTCTGAATGTATATAAAAATATCATAAATAAAATTTCTTTAGAGTTTAAAAAGGAGAATTGATTCAGACACTTTAAAAGAAAGTTGACACACTTTTTATGGAACGACAGGAAATACAAAAACTAATCACCATAAAGTTATTCCTTAGCAGCATTAATTTAGTTCTATTTATTAAGTTTCAAATTCACTCGTTTCGAGGAATTGAATTTAATCAAAATATTGAATTTCATAGTTAATAAATTTTTCAAAATTTTGTTTATTAAAAAAATTTCTTCCACAGTAGAAAACATTGAAAAGATTTTTTTGAAACAAAAATTTCCTTTTTGAGGATAATTTTTTTCTAATAAAATTTTTTTAGTGAAAAGTCAGATAAAAACTTTCAGAAAATTTTTCGAAATTTAAACAACCAAAGAATTTTCAGGGTTGAAAGAAAAATCATAAACTGATTAATTTGGCGCAAATAGATTTAAATATTTTTTTTATTTAAATACAAAGTATTGAATAAATCACCTTAAGAATTTTGATATATTTAATTAGAATAATATGGTGATTGAGTAGATTTCTAATATTTAAAAACACATTTTATCAAGCTATGAATCTAAAACTTATAATCTTCACTAGTCTTCACACCAAGGTCTTAAAGTGTTTCAGGCATTTAAGAGTAATGCTTTAATTTAGTTTTTCGAAAGACGGAAATAGAATGATTCTGAAAATGAAAGCGAGAATTTTTTCAAATTTTATTTTTTGAATGATAGATCCTATTGAGCATGTCGATTTGAATTATTTTTTTATTTTTAAGTCAAACAAGCAAAAACGAATATTAGTCACCTCGTTGTGATGTACCGTTAATCGACAAAAAATATTAGACATTTCAGTGTGAAAATTTTTTTTTAAAAATGATAATATTATATAGAAAATATAGGAACGCATTTCATGCAATGTTATTCCTAGAAATCTTTAGAAAACAGTGAGATAAATATACTTGATTATATAAATAATATGAAAGATTTTCTAAATATTTGAACATACGGATTAAAAGGTGATATGAATCATTTCTCCAAACCGATTTCTTCTAAATGAAGCATTTGATTTTTTTTTTAATATTTTGCGCTAAATAAAGTCGTTTTTTTTTTTTGAGATTTTTAATAAAAATATTACAACTTAATGGTGTGAATTAAAATCTTTGAAATGTCATACTGTGATTGACATTTGATTCTAACTGAAATGCCATATAAATGAAAAAAATATTTTTTCCTGTTTTGTAATACGATTCGAGGAGATCACTATTTGATAAATATTAAACTTTGTAAATCATTGAAATCAAATATTTTCTTTGTATACAGTTGTTCCATATTTTTAAAAAATTATGTCATCTAGATTTTGTTTTCAATCTAAATTTATTTTTTGTTTATTTACAAAATTATTTCATCTTATTTTATGAGAATCCGATTAAATACGATTTATTTATTTCTTATAAAATACCGAAAAAAATCGATAATGGTATCATCAAAAATTTTATGTAAATGGATCGAGTATTAATTTTTATAGGAAAAAAACTGATGAAATGTGATAAATTGAAATCCTGATAAAACATCATAAATTTTATTTCACTTTCATTAAATATCATCTTTTAACTCGATTTCGAAAATTTTTTTTACAAAATTATCATCTAAAAAAGTGGTCAAGAAAATTCTCAAAGCATGTTTCTGTTTGAGAATAGTGATTTGGTCCATTAATTAATCTGATTATCAATGAATTATAATTTTACTTTGTTCATAAACAAAAAAATTTTGTGTAAAAATATTCATTCAAAAATAAATATACTATCAAACTACAATCGATAAAGTGTGATTTAATTTAACAATTTGATCTGATATAAAAATTATTTTGAAAATGAAACCTGAAATAAAGACATGATTTTACTGAAAAAATACAATAAAATAATAATTATTATATTTACTCACTCTATGTTCTACAATCTTAAAAAATATGTCTAAACTTTCAAATTATAATTTTGTTTTTATTGTTAATTATATATTTGTTCATTTTGTATAGTAAATATGATATCGAACAATAATCAGTATACTATTTTTTGGCCCTATAAGATTTATTTTCGACAAGTAAATAATCGGAAAAACACAACTATCTTATTTATAAATTTTTATAGTCACGTAAATCATTTTGAATAGTATTTTTCGATTCTTTGAGACTTATGGATGTCAAAGAAAGATAACAAAAAATATAAACAAAAAAATTTTAAAGGAAAAAAACTTATTAATAATTTTATGTAAATTAAAAAAAAATAATTCGCGTTTTGAGCCTTAAAAAAACAAATTTTAAAAACAATTTTTAAAAATTAAATTTTTTCAATAGATTTCTTCATAATCAATCAACCTCGATTTTTTTAATTCTCAAATAATATATCTCATAATAAATTAGTCAAATTACATATAAAAAATACAAAAAATTTGAAAAAAATTTTGAAAAATGAAGTCAACCATTGCATAAAATTCTTTGAAAAAATTCATAAATAAAATATGACCGTTATTTTCATTTGCAATTATGTAAATTTTAATGAAATTGAGTTTGTTAGATTTTCAATTGAAAATTTTATGAAATTTTTTATGCAGCTAATTTTTTTCATGTGCATAAAATATTGTGTTTGGCTATTCGCACCGCGCTATCGTGAAACATTTTTCAAATTAAGCTGTAATTGAAACAACTGTTGATTAATGATTATGTCGTGAAATATTTTAGTATTGACCTTTGAGAAATATAAATTTCGTTATGATTCAATTTTTTCCGAGAATAAAAAATTTAAGATTTTTAATGTGAAACTTTTTAAAGGGGTAACTTGTAATTTGTTTATATAACTAATTTATATAATAATTTTTTAGAATAATTATATCTACAAGCATCTATTTTTATCACAAATAACTGAATAAATTATAATGAATAAAATTGTAGGAAGAACAATTTTTCAATCTTTTCAATTAAGCCCTTACAATTATTCACACTCTCTGCATCCAATTTTATCCTCACTTTACAATTACATATTTCTCAAAAATACAAAATTTAATCACACTCAATTGCACAAGCTTTGTCCAAATCACGCTTGACTTATTTTCTACATTTGAGTATGAATATAGTAAAATTTGATTTTATTTTTACTGATGTTTATTTAGACTAGATTTTTGTATGCTAATTTATCAATAATTTAGATACTTGTGCGAATAGATCTAGGCTCTTAATTTTTATTTTAGTAATCGATTACGTAATGAACTTTTATTTAAATTACCATCACTAAATTTCTAGATTGAAATAGCTAGAAAAAATAAAATGATGATTTCATTATTTCAGAAAAAAACTCTAGATAAAAGTAGATTTCAATCAATTTCAATAAATAAAATTTGCTAAGGCTATTACAACAAGTATAAGTCGTAGATAGATAAATTTTTAATAGAATGGATGTTAATTAGTACTAATTACAATATTAACACTATTGAAAAACTTTAAATTATTTAGGTACAAAAAGAAACAAGCATGTGTAAACTGATCAAAATAATTATAAATATATAAAGATTTAATAAATAACAAAGCTAAAGTAATGTCATTGAGATAAATTTTTTTGACACATAAAAATGCCGGAAAATATTCCGAATAGGTACTGCAATCTATTTTTTCCCAAAAAATGTTAAAAATATAAATGAGATTAAAAATAACTTCCGGTTATCGATTAAAAAAAAAAGATTAGAAAAAACTAATGGTCAAAATCATATCGAATACATAAAAATTTATTCGATCGAAAATCGAAAATTTTATAGATAATTTCTTTAATTGTAAATGTTTTACAGATAGACACAACTTAAAAACTAGAATTATAAAAATCAACGTTTTCAAATAATGATTCCAATAATTTGGTTAATAAAATCAAAGCAAATATGTTTTAAAACGAAAATTTTTTTTTCATAAATCGATAAACAATATTGATAACAAGTGATTTCAATAAATTTGATCTCGTCTTATTCAATAGCCAATATATATGTTGCTTTCTAAATCAATTTTCTTGAAATAGGAAATTCGGATATTTATTAACACTTTTTGAGAAAACAGTTTTATAATACATAATAAAAAAAATAAATTTTAGTAAAAAAACATCATTTAGATTATTTATATTTAACAATACGAGAAATTCAAATTCTTTATTACCATGATTTTTAAAAATTTTCAAATTTAATAGTAATTCGTTGAGAAAACTTTCAGATAGGCTGGAGGCTTTTAGAAAAAAATTCTTAATGTGTCTTTATCAACAATTTTGCTGCCATCTTATTTTTTAGAATTCAGTTTTTTTTCTTATGAAGTTGATAAGCTAGAAAAACGAATTCCAACAAATTCAAAAAGAAAGTACACTCTGTCGCACTTGAGATAAAACGTTAGATAAGTGGCGAAATGGAATTAAAAAATGATGTTTTTATGATAAAGGAGTAATAAAAAAGCTAAAAAAATCTACGTTTTTACAAGATTCGAAAAATTAAATTTACTTATGACAATTTATACCAAAATTAAAAAACTAAATAAAAAAAATTAATTTAATAATGACAATAAAAATTTCTAATCACTAGATATAAATGAACTATAAAGAATTCTTCTTAATGGAAATAAAATATCTTTTGAAATTTCGACTAATGCTTCAACTTGATCTGAAAAATGCACACCAAACCTAATCCACATTGCAAAATGTTCACAATTATTCAAAAAAATGTTGTATTTCGTCGTCCCATTTTTCGAAATCGCATCTTTAATTCTCATTTGAATATCATCCATATTAACGGGCAAATTTATTTTTAGTTTATTATTTACACGTACCGGATCACCATGCGATGTTACATCGATCTTTTTAATTAAAGTCAATGATTGAAAGTTTTTGAAAACATTTGAAATGCTTATTTTATTATACATAGGAGTTTCATATTGTAGTAATTCATTGTTGCCTAAATATATAGAAAAGTGAGAATATCCTATACGTTTGAACTCTATTACATCACCATAATTAAGTTTATGTCTGATATTATCTAAACTATCAAATTGTTCAGAAGAATCATTAATTTTACAAAGCATCGCTTCTTGCAATAATAATTTATTGATCTTATTTTGATATTTATTCTTCATCATCTCCATAAATTTATCAATCAAACTTTGTTTAGTTTTATTATTTTTTGCGACATTAATCTCTTTTAAGTGATATTCGATAAATTCATAATCATTTTTAAAATTATATGAATCAACTTCATCCTCATTTATTTGATTATTTTGATTTTCAACCATTTTTTTGAATTTTTTATTAACATTTGCTTTCTCAATTTTTAAATTATCGAATACACTATTATCATTTATATCAAATATTTTGTTTATCATCTCATAAATACTTTTATCTGATGCTGATAGGTCTTGAATATTCAAATTTATGTAAGCAGTACACTCAACAAACAAAATATTGATTAGAATCGATAAGATAAAAGAATTAAGTTTA
>BLXL01010454.1:0-20310 GCA_023170135.1 Acarapis woodi
AAGGTGATATATTACAGAAATATCTAAAATTTCATCATATAATTTTGATAAAATAATTTGTTCGAAATTTGATTGGTTAATTTTAGATTAAGGCAGATATTTTCACATCGAAAAATCTGTTTAAAAAATTTTTCGATAAATTTGTAATTAAGGTTAGGAAATGAAAGAGAAAAAACGGAAATAGAAACATTAGATTTCCGTGTTTGTAATGAAAATAAAAACGAAAATTTATAAAGTTAGTTCCTTCTTTCTCTAAAAAATTTTGAGCCTTCAAGAACTTTAAGAAATCTTAGATTACTAAAAGTATTAAAGGTATTTTTGAAATTGAATAACATAAAAAGTTAAAAGATTAGAATATCAAATAAAAAAAAATAATAAATAATTAATTGTAAATAATAAATTAAATACATTATAAAATTTTCTTTCACAATTATCATGCTATGATTGCCGATTCAGTTAAAAAATATGGAAGAAAAATTTTATACTATATTATTTTTGTTTGAAAATATATATTAGCTATAATAACAAAAGTTGAAAGTTTATTCTATGAGAATCTAGACAACGTGTATAAATTCGATAATACATAATCAATTCAAAATTTATCATTACGAAGCTCCAAATTTTTGTATTGATAATCTATATATTATCTATATATTGTAATTTATTTTTAAATGCAAGTTTTTCTAATAGTTTCTATTACGATTCGATACATTTTGTCTTTTCTAAAAATTCAAAAAAATCTATCGAAATATATAGATGAAAAAATTAAAAATTTTTTCCCACCAAATGAGCTAATATTAGCTGACAATATTAATATTTGATTTACAAATTCCAACTTATATTTTCCTATGCAACTAAAACAACAAATAAATTAGACTATCATTACAATTTATGAAAATTAAATGCAATGTATTTTATAGATATTATATTAATGATAATTTTAATTTCCGGTTTCTTCAAAAAATTTTCATCCGTAATATTCAGAATAAACTTAGATTTTTTTAGTCATTCATTTCAAAGGGAAAAAATTTGAATCAATTCAATTTGTAAATCACTAAATATATATGAAAGCACGATGTTGATTTGAGGTTTTATTATGATATATTGGAAATTTATCAAAATATGATTTATGAAAATTTTCTATTTTGAAATTGTTGTATCGATTATTAACAATTAAAGGTGATAATCATTGTTATTAGGTCATCTTTATAAAAGATATTCAATCGATAGCACTAAATAAATATAAAAAAAATATCTAATAAAAAATATATTTTACTTGTCTTATATAGTTGATTTATATTAAATTTATAAAAAAATTGATTATAAATATTTACGCAAATATTCTGAACAATTTAAGCACGTAGATTTCGAAAGAAAAATAAGAAAGCTTTACCTTAATAGTGTTTTTTTAACCTTTATTTATGCATAAAATTTTTAGATTACTGCAGGACCTATAAGCTAAAAAGTTAAAATTTTGTATTGATGCACCATTGCCTTCCTTGAAAGTATAAATTTCAGTGAACAAAAATTGTTAATTTTTAAATTTTATCCCTAATAATTAAGTTTTACAGAATTTTTAATTTAAAAGCGATTTTTTAATATTAATTATTAATTAATATTAGTTGATATTAATATCAAGAGTTTTAGTAAAATTCTCTTGTGTGTCAATCTACATCTGTGTATCTAGGAAGTTAGTAAATAAAATACGTATCGTTCGAAAAAAAACTTTTGTCAATCAACATTTTAATTTGAAAGTTTCTAGTCAATAAAATTAACAGAATTTCCAGAACGCAAAAATTACTAGCTAATAAATAAGATATTGCATATAAAATATATATTTTATTTATTTCAATAAAATTTAGTACTTATAAAAAAATTCAAGTGAAATATTAAAAAAAAATTTATTCAATTTCATCGCATAAAAATTTAAAAAATTTTATGATTCATGTTATTTACAAAAATTAGATTTTCGAATAGCAAAAGCTTAAAAAAATTCTAAAATTTTACTAAAATGTTTTTCTAATTTTAATTCGCATGTGAAAGGCTAAAAAAGTTTTTA
Source organism: Acarapis woodi (assembly GCA_023170135.1). Lineage (NCBI taxonomy): Eukaryota > Metazoa > Arthropoda > Arachnida > Trombidiformes > Tarsonemidae > Acarapis > Acarapis woodi. The sequence continues at coordinate 2,060 of BLXL01010454.1, forward strand.
ATTCATTTAGTCAAGTTAAAGTCAATTTACCTTAAAATTTAAAATGAAGATGTACTAATTTGAAAATGAAACTGATTGGAATTTCTTTTTATAGTCATGGCCTGAAAATGCATAAAAAAATTCTATTGAATTTAGAAAGGGTGAACAATACAATTTACAGTTTCTTATTGAAAAATTCAAGATAAAAAATCTTATTCACCCATGCTTTTTGGCCATAATTTCTAAAGACTTGTAATTTGTGAAAGTTTCACACTCGGTTCGTCAACATAATCTCTGAAATTATTGAGTAGTAAAGCGTGAATGATAATTAAAAAAAATATTCTTCTATTGGTTCAAAAACGAATTAAGAGCCTCATTTTTCAAAGCATCTTAAATAATATATATAAATAATTGACATAATGTGTTTGCTCGAGTACAATGATTTTTTATTTCCTAATTGTAGAATCTGTATTTTAAAAAATCTTGAATAGCACAATGTAATTTTCAAGTTAAAATATATTATAAAAATCTTTAAATTTAAACTTGATTTTGAAATTTTGTTTTCTTACTCAAATTTATTTTTAAGCCAATTTGATCAAAATTTATTCGATAAATAATTATAATAAGAGAAAAATTTTACAATTTTAATATAATTTCTGTCTAAAAATTTCAATGAATGAAATGATTCAAAAAATACTCCTCATCCAATGTCAAAAACAAAAAAAATAAAATTAAATTTTCAGCAATTTGTTCATTAGTGGTTCAATCATCAATAAAGGTAAAGTGTGAAATTAAAAATTTTAAATTTATTGACTATTAATTCGTAAAGCTAAGTAAAATAAAATAATTAATGTTAAAAAGAATATATTTTTGTATTAACAAATTGGTGTGACTTGTAAATCTTTGCTTTTGAAAATAAAAAAATGTTCTCAAAGGTTTTATATTAGACTGGACTTGCATTTTTAATTTTTCTACTAAATAATAGTTATGTACTAATTTTTCTCTAAGTATAATTTATATAATATGATAGATAAACAATTCAAATCATTATTTGGAAATTTTAGGAAAAAATCAAAAGTTGATCATAAAAATCTTTTGAAAGTTTTAAATTGTTCAAGTTAAAAATTGAAGATGATTTTTCCATTAGATTTTTGAAAAGAAAAAAAATCAAAAGTAAAAAATTCAGATAGCAATTCCACCAACAAGCACCATCAAAATCGCATAATTTAAAAATAATGATTGGAAAGCTAAGAATAATAGCCAATACATTAAAGAAAATTTTAGGTTAAGTCTGTTAGAAATATTTAAAAAGTGATGAAAGAAAGTAATTGTAATTAAATAAAATTCGAAAAAACATCTGAATAATTTTAAAAATATTTAAAAAATAGCCGTAAGGATTTTCAAAAATGCTTAAAAAAAGTACTTTACAAATTTAAAGATGAATTTGAGAGAATGCTCTTAAAAATATTTCGAATTTTTCAGACTTAAAGCATTAGTACTTCAATTTTAAGTTAAACTAAGGCTAATAAAAGTGGCAAGTTTTTTTTTGAAAAAAAAAAGAAAAGAAAATTGAGTATCTAAATTAGGGTACTCTATCATTTTTTATCCTCTCACGCATCTGTAAATAAAGATTTTGCAATGTAAATTCAAATTAAATAAATTCAATTGTTTTAACAAAACTAACAAAAAAAATAGTGTTTATTAGAAGCTTAAAAAAGCTATAAAAGAATTTTAAATTTAATCTAACTATAATATTATTTATATTTCAGTCAGTATTTTTGATTCATGTTATTAACTTAAGTCTTATTTCATGCTTTCAAAAGACTACTATCAATCGGTAAAAAACTTCAATTCAATCAAATTCAAGTTGACCAAATGAAGTAAAAAACTATATTTTTGAAGAAAAAAAAATTCGACAACTAGACGATGTACCTTATTTTCATTAAATGGTACTATAAATCTATTTTGGCGGTAGGCACTATTTTGCAATCTAAGACCGTGAGTGAATCAATTTACAAAAATTTGACTACGAAATATAGTGTAAGAAACAAAAAATAACTAAATCAAATTAAAATCAGAAAATAAATATACTTTTGATAAATGTTTAAAACTTTAAATGAAACTGTATCATTTTTGTATTTTAGTGGTTTTTTTACCTTGACTGATTAATTAGGACAAAGTAAAGTCGGCTATTAACAGCATTTTATTTCAGCGAAAAAAAAACAAATATTTTGTACAAACTGAATGAAAAAAAGATTTTTTTTTCATATTTTTTTCTAAAAATAAATTTATGGTAAAAAAAGTATTCTCAAAACCCTAATCCCTTTCTATAAATCATGAAAGTGATTTTAATATCTATAGATTTAGTGGGAATTAGGTAAAATAAAATTATTAAAAATTAATCCAATTTTTTAATAATTTTAGTTTCATTAGTGGTGTTTGATTTTAAATAGATATAAAACCTAAAAATCAATACTATGCATGTTCAATAGTTCAAACAAAACCATTCAAAATGAACAAAAGATGAAAATTTGATTAATTTCAAAATAAAAAAGCCCATAAGACCAGCACAAATAGTGTTAAAAAATTGAATATAGCATTAAATGTAATCGAAAAGGAACATATTTGAATATCTTTCAACTTAATTTTGCAATCAATGTCAACTTTGTAGAGTAATGAAAAAGGTCGAAATAAAGATAAATAATTAATTTTTAGAAAATAAAATGATTGAATATTTAATTCACAAAAAAACTAATTAAAATTTTTTTTTCATCGATGACGATTTTTTGTATCAAATGGACCCTTATTTTTTAATAGTGAAAAATAAAAATAAAAATAAAAATAAAAAAAGGTGTTTGTTAAATAATAATTTTACTCGGTTTCATAAAAGAATAGAGATTAATAAGTTCTTTTATGTCGACAAATAATTCTGCGCCAAAAAATTCGAAAGCATGAACATTGCGAAGTCGAATAAAAAATGCTTATTTTCATCCCGATCAGAATTTAAAAATTTTCTTTTTTTTAAGAATTATAATGAATAATAAATAAATTTTCTTAACTTTCCTAATAATTTATGTTCCTTATCAATAACATAACAGAACGATGAAAAAAAAATTTAATTGAATAAATTTCTAATTAATTCAATTTTTTCATGCAATTATTGATTTATTAAAAGGAACGTATTTTCAAACTGCCTAAGTTCAGAAGAATCAACGATCTCATTTCTATACTTGTGATTTATTCATAATTTTCGTAATTTAGGAGCTAACCTCCAAATTTATAGTTTAAAAACTACGGATAATTAAAACACATCAATTTATTTTATTTTATTGTAATTGACTCACATTACAAGTCAATGTCGGCACTTCGAAAACAATTTTTTCTAAACAATTCTAAATAAATAAATTGATTAAAAAAAAAATAATTTATCATATTTCCTCTTTTTTAAACCACTAGTTATCGGTAAATTAAAAATTATTTAAACTTTTGAGTTATAAATCTTTTATGTCTAAATTAGCTAAAAACTTTGCAAATAATTTTCATATTTTTGTATGTAAAAATACTATATAGATTCAAGAATTTTTTATTCGCTTATCAGTAACACCATCAATCTAATATAATATCAATTATCTTTAAATTAATCATTTTTTAATTTCATTTTTTCAGAAAATTATGACATATATCAATTTTTATGAATGCATCGACGTAAAAAATCATTCGATGCCTAAAAAAAAATTTCTGTTGAAAGAATTTTAAATTTTCTTATTTTATTAAAAATTACTCCGAAAAATATGATAATTTTGAGAGCAATCTTTCAAATTGTAGTCGAGATTATTTAATAAAAAAATATTTCATGGGAAATTCATGGTTTATATGTTCAGTATATCTCACAAATAAACGTTTAATGAATGTTTATGGAAAAATAATTTAAGAGAATGTTTATCTTTTTTTAGTAAATAATGTTAGCACAATTACTTGAGCTTGAATCTTCCCTAAAAGTTTTTCAAAAAAAAATTTAATTATGTTTTCAAATTACTCAACGAAAAAGAGAAATCATTTGATAGAAATTTTGCACTATTTAAGTTTTGACTAATGATAGGAATTTTTTTTTTAATTTTAAGAAATAGTTTTATGGGACTTCTGGCACTAAATTTCAAAAAAAATTTTGATAAATATCATTTCGAAAATTTTATACTTGAATGTAAAAAAAATATTGTCTCATTTTATGATTTTAAATTTTTTTTCTCAAATTACAAGTTGATTTCACAAGGTGAAATTAAAATTAAATTTATTCATTTGTAATTTTTGATTCTAATTAATGATTTCGATTCAGATTTAAGATTTACTGTATTTGGATTAGAATACTTGTTAAGATAAGTTTCAGTGAAGATAAGTATTTTAAAAAATTTCTATATTTCGGAGTTGTTCAGTGATATTTTAATATTTTAAAATTTATAAACTTTGCACCATTTCGATAATAGTTCTGATTGAAGAATTAAACTAAATTTGTCAATTATGTGCTGTGATTGCACAGTATTTATTCAATTTTTACTGAACAGATTAAATTAAAAATCTTAAAAGTAATAAAAAAAGTGAATGAAAATCTGGTTACTTTCACTATTATTAAAATACTTATTGAACTTCAACACTTAAAATTAGTTTAAATTTTCTCTTTTTTTGCTAAAAAATTTTTCAAAAGTGAAGAACAAAAAAAGAGAAAAAGTCAGTTCTTGTTGCGAACTCATCACTGACAATGACAAGAATTTATTAGGCATTTAAGTAATTGGTATACTTTTTCAAATTTAAAAATACCGTTCTTTTTTGCAAGTTTGAATATAACCGAATATATTTTATAGAAATAGCAAAGAAAAAGATAGCAATTTAGTATCTTCACGACTCTTTTTATTCCTGTAATCTTGAACATTATTTTATATTATTGTATACTTGTTCACTACCTATTTTCAGATTGTACCATTTTTTTTTAACATGTCTGTTCTTTTCGGTATTTCGAAATATAATCATAGTACAAAAACGATCATGTAAGTCAATAATAAAGGTAAGAAAATATTGTTGAGGTAGAAAAAAACTTATTTTACTAATTCATTTTGAAAAATCTATTTCAAAATATCTGAAAATTTCCCTTTTTATTTTTTTCATTTTCAGTTTTGAATTGTGGATATATTTCAATGAAATGAGTGAAAGCATCATTCGGGAGGAACAATTATCTTAGCAAGCAATAAAAAGATAACTCTTTAAATTTTCTAAATGAATAGTTTTCGATTCTTCCATTTAAACTAACAAGATACTTCTTTCAAAAGATCGCACATAAATGATCCTAAAAAAATCTTGATTTATTATGAACTCCAGAAATTACTGTTTTTTGTAATCTTTTTTTCGGAATTTATAAATTTGTTAAATTATAAATTTTTTTATTTTGTGATGTACAAAACCTTGAAATAATTTAAAAAAATTATTCTTTCTAATTTAAGAATTTACATTCTATTGATAAAAATTTTTGAGAGAAAATAAAATAGAAAAATTTTCTTTTGCTTTTTCAATGACAAACAGTACTGATAACTTGTTTTAAAGTTTTTACGTCAAATGTTTCAAATCATATAGTGCAATGGTAAGAATAGTAGTCCACCATATTCGATTACACTTAAAACAATTATCCTTTTTACAAAAAACTACTTTTAATGAAAAATCTCAATCTATTTTTATATTAGAAATTTCTATGTAGGCAATTAGAGTCTAGAAATATAATTTAGAATCATTTTTAATTCTGTTGTAAGTACCGTTTATAATGAACTTATATTCAATAAAATTTTTGTTTTAAAAATCTAGCCTGATCAGACAAAGAATATTTTGATGCTTTTACGGCTGGCCACATTGGACGAATAAAATTTTCTAATATGATTCATATCATATTCAAATTTAAAAACCTATTATAATTAGATTGTATACATCTACTGAGCAAGCTCTCAAAGCATTAGAAGCAAGAAAAAAAAAGATGTCTGAGTAAAAAATTTCACTTTAGTCGTTATCAAATTGAAAGATATAATTCAATTAATATTTTTTATCTTGCTCGCCTTGATAAAGTTGATTACAATTATTATATAAGAAGGATTTCGATTTTTTAGGTTCTGAGAAAATTATGATACCTAGCATATAATAATTTAAGGATATGTACAAATATATGGTTTAGAAGTGATTAGAAGAAAAATCTCTCTAAAGCGAACTAAGTTCAACGAGACAAATTATTTTATAAAAATTGAAATTTATTTATCATAAAAAATATTGAAATTATTTTTAGGAAAAAAAATACCTTCATATTCATTTATGAAGACATATGATTTTTTAAGTAGAAGATTATCGTTTTTTTACTGACTATTTATTTGAATAGTTATAGCAATTTAATGTTTATCATCAATATCATAACAATTAGTGTATATCATTTAATGAAGTAGATAAATTCCAATAAAATGATGCTTAATTTTGTAAAATGCAAAGAATATATTAGAACATTTTAATTCAATGAAATAAATCCTCGAAATATCTAATAATGAAAGAGAGTTATTTGAAGTCAATATAAAAAATTCAACCGATTTATGAAGATAATGTTTTTTTTGTTCATATTACAGATTGAAAATCAACATGCTCTAAAATTGTTTTTACAGTTCCATATAAAAATTTTTTATTTAACAAGATTTATGTTGAAAATTTTTCCATATAAAAAATCGTACCGATTAATTTTCATAATATAATTTCAATATTGAAGCGAATTTATCAATTCTCAAATTCTTTTTTGAACAAATCGTCCGCAGCAGTATCCTCTAGAAATTTGTTACAACACAAATAATTTTAAAATTTTATCTTTTATAGATTGACAATTTAAAGTTAAAGTCAATTTTCGTTTTGGATAAGTTGACCTATTATCGGAATAATAAAATCCTGACATATTGTACTAAATTATAGATTAAAAATCTGAAATTTCGTCACTAACGTATTGATGAAATTTGCAAAATTTTTTTTCAGTCAGTTCATCACACAACTTAGATATTAATCATCGTGTGCTTGACTTGAAAAAAATATGCTTTATTTTTCCTATTAAATTTAAATTTATTGAATCTTATTAATAATAGTTACTTTATCTACTATAATTCAAAAATATGATCGATACGAAATCTCTAAATAAATAAAATTATTTAAATTTTTGATGAAGTCTTATTATTGAAAACAAAAATCTGTATTTTTTTACAAGCAAATACAATGATAAATATGAAATGATTTTTTTAGTTGTTTGCTCGTACATATTATTATTTAGTAGTGGCTAAAAATCTGATAGATTTTCATGGCATTAAGTTAAAATATTTAAACTAGTTTTTAAAATAGATATATAATATTCAAAGACTTATAAAAACAAAAAAGATTGCTCTTTCAAAGCTTAAAGATAGGGCCAAAATAAATTGACACCGAAAATTCAAGTTAAAACTATGAGTTTGAATTTTTTTTTGTTTTTTTCGTTCTAATTTGAATCAAATTAAATTTAATGGATTCAACTCTAAATTAAGCTCAATTTTTTTTAGCGGTAAATGTTGACATATATCCGGAAAATCTTGCTGTATTTTTTCGTGCTTTCTGCACTCTTTTAAGTCTCTGTTTATTAAAAATTAAAAACTGACCACAATGGACTTGAATAAAATTATTATTTGAATATTTAGTATTTATAAAATTTAATGGCCTTCGTGTGTTATTTTCAAGAACAAAACTAACAATGATCTGCATATGCTTTCCAGCGTGTAATGTATGCTTCTTTTTCGAATTCGAACCATTCCTTTTTAAATTTATAATATAAGACGAATTTCAAAAGCCTCTACGTTTTTGTTTAGACTCAGAGCATTATTCTTATAACTATGTCGATTTGTATAGTTTGAAATATAAAAAGAGTCAATGAATTTTTTGTCTTGAAATTAATTTTGTCTTTTAGATTGCATAATTTTTTTTTCTTTGGATATTATTTTTTGGAAGTCGGATGCTAAATCGAAAATTTTTAATCATTTTAGATTAAGATTCAAACGAGTTTCTCGGAAATAAAAATTTTGCTTAAATGACAAGCTAGATTTTATTTAAAATATTCTATTAACTTTATGAACTTATAAACAGAAAATGGTCTAGAAGTATTTGACAATGAATTCAACATGTATCTAGGCATCTGCAGCGAAAGAAAAAGAAAGCATTTTAAAATATGTAAAATGAATGCACAGCACAATAAAATTTAAGCGACAACGACAAAAGAATCCTGGAATTAATTTCATTTCAGTAGTGTATGAAATTTATAAATTTTTTCGCTCAAAATAGAATTTATTCGTAGGTTATTGCTAAAGTACGCTAGACTTAAAATGAAAGACTAATCTGGCATAGCTTGACCAGAAAAATAGAAGTTTATTTAATAATTTTGAATATTAGAGCTGTTGTATTTGAACCCTGAAATGCATAAAAGAACAATAATATGCACGAACAGATTGACAAAAACAACAAGAAAAAAAAAAAAATAAGCAAAAAAAAGCAAATCCCCTCCGACAGATAAAAATTCAATGTTTCGAACTTTTTCTTGAGCGTTTGAATTTTTGACAATTAGCGCCTATGCAGATTCTTCTGAAATTCTAAAAGACATTTTGATATCTATCTTCCAATATATTTATCAATGATTTTTCATAAAAAATATATATATTATATTATATTATATTATTTATTTTTATTATATTATTTCCATAATTTTTTTCTGTATATAAATTAGAAAATGAATAGCACTAATATTATGAGATCTATTTGAAATTTTAGAAAGTCACATGTCAAATTTTAATCCTTCTACATATTTTTCCTAATCTTGTCCTGTATTATTCACTTAGAACCATTTCTAAAAAATTTTTATGTATCACGCGCCAATAATTTTTTTGTACCATTTAAAATTTACAAATGATAAATAAATTTTTCTATTTTTAATTTGAAATATATTTGTAAAAGGCGTGCAAATTAAAAAATATAATTGTTAAACGTATGATTTTTAAAATTTCGTAGCGTCTTGTCTTTTATCAAAGAATTTCATATTCGTGTAGTCGAAATAATGTCTAAATTGATTTCATTTTATAAAATATATGATAGAAAAATGGACTAAAATATTTATATTTAATTATTACATTTTATTTTGCGCGAACGCTCATTAAATATCTAAACCCTACTCAAATCTTGTGAAAAATTTGAGTATACAAAGAAGGTCTAATTAAATATAAAGCACTTGTTCTTAAATCGATTTTTAATTAGTGCATTGAAAAAGTATGATCAACAAATATAAAGCTGTGAACATTTTGTTAAAAAAAAATTTTAAATTATAATAGAACTTATCTGCAAGTGATATAAAATATAAAATGAAGGCAAATAGAAAAAAAATTTAAAAAATGATATGAATTATATGATCGGGACATTACAATTAAAGAAAGTAGAGGAGTGTAAATGATAGTCATCACATCTCATCTAGATGACCAATGATTTTTCAAATGTTCTAGTAAGATTTTTGTCTATCCAAATGAAATAAAAAAATGAAAATTATCAAAGTAATGATTACTTGGCAACATATTTCATGTTATGTTCGTGAAAATAAAATGATTTTGATAAATTTTTCAAGTCAATACTATTTCTTAATTTTTTGTCCTTTAAAATATAAAATATATCGATGCAATACTATTAAGTTTCCGAGTTCGATCATCCGTACTGATGTTTTGAGTGATTATGTTTGTTTTAAGTTTATAATTTTTTTTTTCTCTATTGGTCATTATCACTTGCGAATTTTTTTATGATACTTTCTATTAGTCATTATCACTTGCAAAATTTTTTAATCAGATTTTTTTCTATATTTATCGTTCTCGTCGTTTCGCTTTCACACTATTTACTTTATTTTTATTTTACGTTGGATCGAAAATGTCAAAACAAACATATCAAAAATATTAAAAGTGAAAATAAAAAAATTAATATTACTATGGTGAGAGTAAAAAGGATTTGAAGTTTCACCAATTGAAATAAACTTTCAGTGTCATTTCTTATTTTCATAAAATAATTTAAGTCATTAATTTTGAGTAATTAAATTTTACGACCAATTTGAAATTTAAATTAATTCGAAGTAAGATGTAAAGTATAAAATTTACTTTTGTATTTAATAAATTTTATGAATAAAAATTATTCAACATTTTAGTTAAGCATATTTTTTTATTGTAAAATATCGCCTTTAAATAGTCATAAAAATTCTTCGTAAATCTCTATATGATTAAACATTAAAAATCGGACTACAAGATCAAGTAAACTATTTTAGTGTATCAATATAATTAATAATCTGAAACTGTATGAAAATATGTCATTTAAGAAAATTTCAATGTTCATGCACATTTGTAAAAGAAAGTGCTTGGTAAAAAAATATTGAAAAAACATTTCTAAGATATATTTCATGGCAAAAAAAAAAAATGATGTTAAAAAAATACAATAGCAATAATAAGCATTGTTTGTAAAAAAAATAAGCTAATTTTGAAAAGTTGATGACCTAATGAGAAGAATTTTACAGTGATAAAATGAATGCTTTCTAGAAGTGTTTTAATTCGATGTGAAACTAACCAAATGATCAAACCTAAGAAACAAAATTCCTTTGAAAAAATGAAATAAAATTTTTAATTATATTTGAAGTTTGAAATATCGATTCAATCATTGTAGTAATAAAATTAAAAAAAATTTCTGAATCATTACACATTGCACAACTGATCTTATGATTTAAAAAAAAATATTTTTTTTTCGCTAAAATTTTATAAATATAGATTTAATAACAAAATCTCTATTTTTAAAGACAAAAGAAAAAAGAAAAGAAAAAGCTAATCATCAATTTAATATTTAGTGCACATTTTATCCAATCATTTTCGAAGTCACAAATCTATTAACTATGAATAAATTTTGACAACTAGTAGCCTACAAATCTTCAAAAAATCTAAAAAGAAAAGACGTTTCTTTAGAAATATTTTCCAGATAAATCTGAGATAAAATTTTTGTATTTTTACCATGTTAGCTGATATGTGGAGAACTTAAATATTATCACTTATTATGAATAGTAAATGGAAAAATACAAACAAAAAATTTTTTTTACAATCAATTACTGTTTAGGATTTGCAGCCTTGACAATGAGTAAATAAATCGAATTTCGCATTATGTCGAAAAAATGAAGGCGAAAAAAAAAAATCACCAAAAGATGTTAAAAAACCTGAAATTTAGCTATGGTAAAAAAAATGTTTCACAAAATGCTGATTTTTTTTATTATGCACATATGTAATCGCTTCAAATTAAAGGGATACATTATTATAATTATAATATTAATATAAACTTTTGTCACAAATTATTGATGAATTGATTACAAAATTAGAAACAATATTTTATTTTCATTAATTCTTTTTTAATTCATCATATTTTTCAACTTTTATTTTATACTTTTCTTTAGATTTTCAAATCCCATTCATCTGGACTGTGCCTATTTTATTGTTTTTAAATATTCAACGACTGAAGCAGCAAAAAAATATTTGAACAGCAAAATAGAGTTTGTCACTGAAAAAATTTTGAAGAAAGAAATCAATGAACAAACTAGCCACTGTGAGACTATCCTCTGTGTAATTAAAATCATGTCACTTTTTAATAAGTACTTTAATTTATTCTCACCTTATTTTTTATCAATTTTTCAAACCTTTTTTTTTTTTAATAGGATTCATGACAGCGATGAATAATTCAACATTTCAAATTGAACGGAAGAACGGAAAGTCAAGATTTCAAGGGTCAATCAGGTTGGTATATTTTTTTCTCTAATCGAATCAATGAACCAATCTAATTTGACTTAATCGCCCACGCTTGCGGATGCAGAAATTTTTCAGAATATATGACTTCTTTACAGTAATGAAGAAGAATAATAAATTTTTATCAATTTGTGCAAGTAATTTTATATATTCTACCGAGAATTTTTTTAGCAAATATACGCATAATATTATATTGAGAATATATTTTGAATGAAACTGGGTTTATTTTTTTTAAATATAATTAATGAACATTTGTACTCGTGATACTAATCTAAGAAAGTCTACTATAGATTATGAAAAGTTTGAAAATGCTTCCATAAGCCATACAAAAGATATATTTTTTTTTACCTTGTTATCCACTCTGTTGTAACTTGTTTAAATTTTGTGCAAGTTGATTTTGAATAAAGGGATGACAATTTTCGATGGCAATTCAAATCCGGTCACATGCCAGACCATTTTATTGATCGTATTTCAAACTTTCTGAACAGCATAAACCTTCTTTTCGCTTTTGTCATTAGTTTTAAAGACATGAATGCTGCGTTGTTTAGTATGAAAAAATATTTTCTTAAGTCGCCATATTGACTTCGAAGGGAGAGCAACGCATGATTTTTTAATAGCGAATAAAAACTTTTATTGTTGAATCTGCTAAACGTCAACCTGCTAATTTTGGGACTCAAAATAACTGGCCGTTCCCTTTGGATCCTGATAGAATAACATACAGTCTACACCTTCGAGAAACAAAGGCATTACATTTTTTCCTTGAATCTTTCTCCCTTTTGTTTACTTGGATTAATTTACAGCATGGAACGCCACCAAATTGTTTTTTGTTGGTAATTATAATTCTTCTCAAAAGATTGGAATACATCAGGTATGAATTTACTAATATATTATATGATGGTTTTTTTTAAAAAAGGCTTTTTGAGGGGTTTGTAGACTCATGTAAATTTTAAATATTGTTTTAACCTCAAAATTGATTGTTTTTTTTTAAAAAATAATTACCTATATTATGTTTTGTAAAATAATTATTCAAGATTTTTCTTTTTGGGTTCAATTCTCTGCTAATTTTATCATATCGTAAATTTTTGTTATTTTTAATAAAACCAATAAAATTAGTTTCATCTCAGACATTGATTAATTTAGTCTTTCCTGATCGATTTATATCTTTGAAATCTCCCCCTATTTCATAAATTTTTTGTTTCGAATTAATATTTTATTGTATTCCGTTCATGAGTTTAGAATAGTTTCGTATCTCTTCAGGTGTCTATTCATTTTATTCTAGTAAAAACTTGATAAAAAACTGTTTTTCGGCGGATTGCCGATATATCATTGCAAATAAAATTTTATGAATAATAAACAATTGCAAATAATAAAATTGAAATTAAAAAATAATTTTAAAAAAATTTGAAAAAGAAAAAATTGAAAAAAATGTGTTATTAATTTTGTAATTGATTTGTGAGTGATTGTTGACTAAAAATCACAAATAAAATTATCGATTGAATATTGAAAATTATATTCATTTGGAAATATCAATTACATAATTAATATTATTAAAATTGAAGAAACACTTCCATTTAAGGTAAATACATTGACGCATAATCAAAAAAAAAATTGGTCTTTTAAAAAGTTTTTTTTGCATCTTTTAGTGAGTTTAGACTAAATTAGGATCTTTAATTTATTTACTTATTTTGCCAACATTTTATCTCGAAAATTATTGTTTATAACCAATAATTCGGTGTAGATAAATAATAGTCAACTTACTTTTGCTTAAGTTTCATCATTTTATCAAAAGAATAATTTGTTTGCTTAAAAACGAATAAAATTTAATAAAAAATTATAGCAAATTTTAATAAAATAAATTAAAAAATTATCATTTTCAAAAAGTCAGATTTAAACAGGAAAATTCATCAGGTTGAGATATTTCACTGGTTGATTTTTTTACAAGTTTCCTACAAAGTGTACGCCAAAAAAATACAATGCTTTCATTTGAACAATTACAAGTGAGATGCTTCTGTTTTTTGTTTAATTTAGATTGATCTTTATTCTGATTTTTTAAACCTTTAGCCTGCCTAATAGACGAATTTCTACCCTTATTAATATTCCTAGTTGAAAATTGATTGATTGCAAATTTACTTAAATCAATAATATAAAATATTAAACAAAAAGGAGGTGGTAATGGATAGTTGAGATCAAAATCTGTAATTAGAAAGAATCTTTGAAAACGCCAAATTGTCGTCATTTCGACACTTAGCATACTTGCATTAAATAGGGCCTGAAGTAGTGTGAGCATAACAAATTTAAGAATAAAAATGTATGAAAAGAGATAGAAATGCGAAAAGAATCCACGAGTATTGCAATTTAAATTACGGTAGTCACCAACTTGACAATAGCTTTCGTTAAAGACCGGTTTCGAATAATAGTTATTATCACACTCATCATTTGTATTCAATAACTCGTTGTAAGGTGTACGAAATAAAGTAACAATTGTACGATGGACAAATGTCTGAAATATTAATTTATCATCAAATAAAAAGCGGTCTGGATAAAGTGATGCTTCAATTGTGATACCGAACGCGATCATAAATGGCCAGACTAAACCGATGAACATACTTATATCGTGTAATGACATCATTCGAATTCGATAAGATAGCGGTGCTAAAGTATTATACATAGGCATAAAAACTGAAAGTAATTTAAGGTAAGAAAGAAATAGTAAAAGTAACAGCGCCATTCGTCCATTATAACTATATTGATCACGTTCATTTAGAGGATTGATACGGTCAAAAAAGATGAAAAGCAAAAGAAAAGTCACAAGAATTAATTCTAAAAGATGCCATTGATGATTTGCTGCCATTAAATTATGATATTTAACGACGTATTTTCGTATTGCTTCAATATAATAGATGAACAAGTAAAAAAAAAGTATGGCGTCTGATATTAGATTACCGCAACCTGGTTTAATGACAATCTTACTAAAAAAACAAAGAAAAAATATCCAATTTACTAGATGAATAACATATTTAGACATTGGAGAATTGATCAACAAAATCCATTTATTGAATAAATTTAAATCAACTTTTCGATAATCCTTATTTACAATTCGTTTTTCAAATGATTCAGAATTAAGTTCAAATATATGTTTCTTAGATTTTTGTAAATTTTTCATTTGCTTTAAATTTGAATTACTAATCATCAACTTATTAATTTTCACATCTTCACATTTTTTATTTCTTTTTTCAATATTTCTTTGATCTATTATTCCATGCTCTTTCTCCGCATTAAAAAATACATGATTAGGATAATCGAGCCATATTAAAATTGGAAATACAAACGTTATGCTTAAAAATACTTTAATTGATTTCCAAAATTGACCTAATCCGAAGTTTTTCAAATGTATACCATTCATCAATTTGTGGTCTAACCACTTTTGTGTACTTTGATGAGCAATTAGCTTATAATGTTCTATGCTAGCCGCAATGTCGATTGCAAAAAAATTATTCCAATGATCAACCTGATCGCTCATAGTTCGAATCGCTATTTGATTGGATTTCGAATGACACATATCTAATAATTCGAAAGCCAAATTATTAAAATATTCTATTTTTTCATCAATCTGTTTACGCATTGATAAATTATAACTATATTCAGAGATTGTGGTCAATGTCTTGGAGATAATGAGTAAAAGATGAATAGGGTACGATGAAAATGGCCATAATTTACGAGTTAATTTATCATTGAAATTGAATACTGACCATAATGTAAAAAAGATCAGTGCTTTCTGTTCCAAACAATCTGGCTCACAATTGTATCGATTTGTTAGTTCGTTTAAGTTTAAAAAATTTTTCAATTTACAAGTTATGAAAATAAGTCGATTAAGTTCATTTACAAATTCATGATTAATCGGAAATCCTTCTTTCAAGGGCAAACCTAAGATATTTTGAAGACAAATTAAAAGGAACAAATGATTTTTTGATGATTTTTTCATTAGCCAAGCCAATGTATCAAATGTAAATATTGAACGCAATTTAAATCCAAATTCTAAAAACAATTCGACAAACGATTCACGATCATTTTTAACTAATGAATCGAGTACAAGTGTCTTATCAATTGTGAAATAATTATTTTTTAAGTAATGTTCAAGTAAATATTTTGCAGCTTTACAATTTTTCCATTCGATTGTTAACTTAAGATCAACATTTAAATCATCTTGTGGTCTAATTACATGTTCACTATGATTCGCTTGTCTACATTTAAGATAGTTATGAAGAAGATGTTCATTCAAATGTTCAAGCTTAGTTTCTTTTCGATTTATATCAAGTATTGTAACATATTCGATTCCTTCTTGATAAGCGTACAAAACACATTCTAATATCTTGTCGAAAAATTCTTCAATATAATTTTTTTTCTCTTTACTTTCTTTCGGAAATGTATTTCTAATGCGTTTGGTGATTGTAGGCTTAAAGACACGCTCTAAATATTCATTAGGTATGTGATTTTTGTTCGATGTAAACAGGTTACTAGCATGCATAGATAGAGAACTTGTGTTGCAAGTGTGCATGTATAGATTTTGAGTACTACGTTTTCTACTTTGTTCAATCAAAAAGATGCTTAACTCCATATATGCATAACTCAACAAATCAGCAAAACCACCAGTCCCTTGGAGTATAAGAATAGGTATTTGCTTAACAAGATAGCAAGAGCAAAGTTTGGCTGTCTTGAAATCACCTTGCATTAGAATCGCACTAAAAGGTATGCGTAAATTTTTAAATTTTTGTAAATTAACACGCTCTTGCAAATTTATCGGTTTAGCTACTTGTTCTGATGTAATCCATGAGCCGAGATATGAAATTTCATAAAACAGTTCAAGAGCCAATAGCTGCTCGTCTTCCTGGTCATTTTGTGGTGTTTTTTGAACAAATATAAAATGGCTATGATTTTGATTAATACAAAAACATTCTTTCGATTTTCTGGTATCAAATTCTAATAAATTAGTTGTATCAGAAAATCGTTGCCCATTCTTTCAAATTTCAAATCATATTATATCAAGGTGATTTTAAAAAAAATAAAAAAAATTATTAAAAAATATGTTTCGGCAAATGAAAACATATACAGAGAAAATTGTAAATTGAATTAAACATCGCAATTATCAAAAAATCATGTGAAAAACAAATAGCAATTTCTATAAATTTTTTTATCAAATGAAATAAAAAACTTATTTTCTAATGAGTAAATAAATATTTGATCTAAAGTGATCATGAGGAAATTAAGAATCGGGAAAAAAGTGTCTTTCAATTACAGATTCGTATTAATCATTTGAAAAATTTCAGTTTAGAAAATTAATATTGTATATTGACAAATAAATTACCTGTTCGTTATAGTTAGTTCCAGAAAAAATTTCAAAATGTTGTGATTGATCAATGTCATCTAATCGTTTATAAAAGAATGGACCACTAGCAATTCGACTATTGTCGATTACTCCTATAATTACCGATTTCATTATAGGTACACTAATATCGAATGTATTTATAAATTCATTCAATTTCTGAAGTTGTGTGAAAAAAATTGGTCGTTGCAGCCTACTAAATGATGCATGTTTGTATTCTTCAATCTCTTTATGAGTAGTTGAGGCATTTTGCTGTTGACTTCCTAAAACAATATCGTAGAAACGTTGTTGAAAAAGATTACTATTAAATTTTGTATAAAATGAATTTATCTGCTTTAGGTCCGAAAACTCAATAGAATTTGGTTCATTTATATTGATTAATGAATGTTGCCAATTACGTTCATTGACAATCGCTTCACTTGTGATTTGTGATGCACCAATATTTAAACCATTTGTTATAATCCATGTTTGAGCCGATGATGCTGCTTTGACTAAACCTTGCTGAAAACTTTTGATCTGTTCCATATTTTGCCATTTATTCAATGCTTGGGAATCGGACAAAATAGACAATATAATCTGTGGCGGATCAAGACACCATCCATCTTGTATTATCTTAATCAGGCTAGATAAATCTGTTGAAAATGGACATTTTATATAGTTTGGCCAATCAACACGATTCCATATGATTCCATTGCGTTCTTCAATTTCAACTGGTCCAATTTCACTTTGAAAAAAATCGTAAATACTTTTTCGATTATTTATTTTCATTAATTTATCCTTTTAATACTTAGTCTACGATTGAATAAATTTGTCCATATAAATATGGTCTACAAATTATTAACCTATAAAAATTATCTATGGAAGTATGTCTTAAAATTAGTAGGCAATAAAATAAAAACAGCTGCATAGAAAAAATATGTTAATTTGATTCGAAGACAAGTGCGACAACGATTTAAACACAACTAAAATTGATTCGTAATTTGATTAAATCTAGTCCTTTACTTTATAAGCCGATTTGT
>BLXL01010455.1:0-22073 GCA_023170135.1 Acarapis woodi
TTAAGTTATCAGGCATCTAAAATCGATTGAAAAATCTACATACAAAATAGCATCAATGACTAAATGTTTTTTTTTCTTGCTATTTTTTTTCAGATTTTTAATCATATATATGGGCTTCCAATTTTAAACAGGACTAATTGCCAGTGAATTTATATGTCAAATTTCTTAGAGATCATTCATACGCATTATATCATGGTTACTTAAATATTTCGTTTTTAAAATTTTACTTGACTATATTAAAGTGTCTGAAGTACTTAGTATTGATTTAATTTATAGACAGTCAAATTAAAATTAAAATTTAATTAATGGTTGTTGTGATTGTAAATAAATTTAAAAAAAAAATTTCGTTGTGATATAAATGATAGTCGAAATTTTAAATTTGTAATTGAACGAAAAATTTTTTAATTAAAAATTTCTTTAATATTTCTAATATTTTAAAAATACTTAGTAGGAAAATTTTGAGAAATTTCAAATGTTAAAAAAATAAGAATTCACAAAAGAAAGTATAAAGTCATTGATTGCGATTATACAATCAGAAAGAAAAGACCATTCGATCGACTTCAAAAAAACTAAGTTATATTACGAAGAGTAACGCAATTGTATAAGTAACTGTGCATGTGAATTGATGTGTGGACTAGGTGTCAGAGAAGAAAAAAATACAAAAGTAGCATACACACGTTTTAATGGTTCATGATTAGAATATTGACAATGATTGATTGGGCACAAATTAGTAAAAAACTAGAATGTTAGAGAGAAGAAATGAGTGTTGCGACTAATGCCAACAAGGCAAGTGTAGAAGAGAGTAAAAAAAGTCAGAATCAAAAGTGAGAGAGAATGATAACCAGAAAAGAAATTACTTTTCGAAATAGATCACTTTCTATTCAAGTCATTTACAGAGAATAGTCTGTACGCTTTATCTTATATTGTTGTGTAATAGCCAATTTCTACAGGCATACATTACTTATATAAAAAATTGAATAAAAAAGATCGAATAATTCATTTTTTTCTTGTTTTTCATTTATATATATACAGTTTCATATAAATACATTCTGTATATATGATAAATTGTTCTTAAATGTTCTAAGCACCCTAAAGATAAAACTGTAATCAAATTTTGCAAATTATGTGGATTCAATGTATCAAAATTTTAAAAATCATGATCTAGAACGTAAATCAAATCACATACTATTCTCAAATTATGATTTGTAAGATTATCGGTTAGAAAAATATCGGGTCTGGTTAGTCTAGTGAACAAAAAAAAATTAGAACGTCTGTATTGAAATGATTTCTCACGTCGCCTAACCAATGATTAATTTCAACAACTCACGATTAAATGCTAATAAAAAATATTTGCAACTTTTTCGTTCAAGAAACTTTTAGGTTCAAATAAATAAGTATTCAAAATTATATCTTTTTTAGGGAGCTTAAGATCAACTAAAATAAATCAGTCAAAAGAGAAAATTTGAAATCAATAGAAACACCTAACACAATTTCATAGAAATCAATCATATTTGTATTAGGAAAATCTAGTTGGTATCAAAATTAAATCGCATTCGAAACAATAAAATTTTTTAAAGACTTAATTACGTACACAGAAACAAAATACTATTTGATTTGTAAAATAAAATATTTTCTGAATAATTAGAAAATAATTGAAACAAGAAAATTTTTCATAAAAAGAACGTATTTATTTTCATCAGAAATCTGCTCGATTTTCTCATCATTACTATCATTAAATTAGTGAATGAGAATTAGTTTGGGTTTATACAAATGTTGCGGGTATAAATGGCTTTGTGTTAAAAATAGAATGATCAAATAAATACAGATTGTTTTTTTCGAGAAATGAGTTTTCATTAAAAATATAAATTATTTTTCATCAGTCAGGTAACCAAAAAAAAAACAAAAGTGGGGGAGGGGACACTCTTTTTCAGCATGGTGACCATTTAAATTTGGTAGCAAAATTAAATTATTTCTTAAATAATATATATATATCATCTAAATATGTACAAGTGGGCCATGTATCTATAAACGTTCGAATAGACTTGCTCAGTCGTGATCATTTTTACCAATTTTGTATCATACCGAGCCTTAAATTTCAAATTCTAAATACAAACTAAAAATTTAATTTACATCAAAATAGATATAAATATAAATAAATCATGAAGAGCGTGAGAGAAAATTTGTATAAATGATTGAAAGTAGAAAAAAGTTTTAACTAAGTGTGATTTGAAGAGAGATGAAAAAATTATTCTCGAATTTTAGGGAAAATAAAGAAAATCACAATTCGATCACACATTTGAAGATTTGATCAAGATGTACAATTGATCTCTAAAATTGAGGCTAAATACATTGTTTGATCAGAAAAATAATGAGATTTTAAACTGAGTCAAAAATTCATGAGAACTAATTACAAAAGGTGAAAAATAGAATTTGAAACTCCATTAATATTATTAAATAAATTATCAATCTTTCTTTAAATTTAACTGAGGACAGTTGCCTTGACGAAACTTCAACAATAGTCTGAATCATTACTATTTTCATCATCGAAATTATCTTCTACATCAGATCCGCGTGCTTTCTTTTTCTTTTTTTTACTTTTGGAATCTTTTGACTTCTTTTTTCGTTTTACAGCAAAAGAACAGGAATTCTGTTCATCGATAATCATACTTTCATCCATCGCAATAACGGCAAACGTACATGTTTCTCTCATCAGTTGTAGAAGTGAATTTTGAGGTGTACCTACTCAAAAATATATAAAAAAGAATAAATAAAATTTGTTTGTGAAACTAATGAATTATTGAAACTAATGAAGCAAATTAATTCTTACCGTTTGTTTCCGCACCACCACATAATTGTATCTTCTTAAATGCTTTATACTCTTTCAACAAAGCAGCAAATGAACTGTCTAGATTTTCTTTGTCGATAAACATATTTACAATCGGATAATTCATGAGACTTTCTGATGTACGAATGTCCATCTGTTAAAAAAGCAAATTAGTGTATAAATTTCAAGGCTAATTATTATTTGTCTTAAAAAATTGAAAAAAAAATATTAACACCTACATTTTTGCGGTGCACTTGCTTGTCCCAAACTTTTTGAGCCTCGTTAGGCGAATAGTCTTGCATCTTAGCATCGGTAATAGCAAACAATTCACGAAAGATTTGTTTAGCCCAATTTAGCAAATAAAATGCTTTTAAACAGCTATTTAATTCTCGTACCCATACTTCAGATGTATAACTTAACAATTGATATTTAGCTTGTTCTTGACGATTTAATTTCTCATTATATTTTTGTTCATCACGTATTTCGTCCAATTCATCATCATCATCGTCCTCAAGCATTAAAATGTCTTTAAACAAAGAATGAGAATGATTTGCGTTTGATGAGATACTTAACTCGAGCTGATGAAGAATATAAAGCGGCTCATCCCAAACACTATATGGCAACCAAATTAAGTTATCACAAATGAATTGAAGAATTTCACATGAACTTGCGGTTTCTTCTAAGTGATTCGAATTTGTATAAGATGAATTCGAAGAAGGAATGTCAAAGTGCTTCAACAAACTACCAACAAATGCTCTTCTTGACTGTCGACTATTGGAAACTACTGAGTATAAAGTGCTTAACCTAGCAATAACATACTGATCGTCAGAAACCGAAATTTGAGGTGTCGTTGACGAAGATGGTGATTGTGCACTACTTTGTTGCCCACTTGATAAATCTTTGTCTTTTGGCGTATTATTTTGTGATACATTGTCAATTCTGTAACCGCGTTTTCCTGAAGCTGAATGCAATTGATATGACAATGTGATACCATGCTTAGCTTTCATTGAAACAAAACCATGATATTTGCGTTCGATTTCATGCAGAACATGATCAGCTCGTACTCTAATAACTGGATCATCATCTGAAGACATTGCAATTAAGTATGGTACAAGTTGAAGAGGATGGACGATACCTCCGTTATGAATAATGTGAATTAAATTTACAGCTGCTTTTCTTACATTAAGAAGGGGTGATAATGTACACTTAACTATGTCATCTAGATAAGTTTGAATGATTGATGATTGAACAGAATTTGTGTCTCCTTCGTCCGAAACCATAGATTTAAGATTTTCTTTTGACCACTCTATTGTCAATGAAATTTCAGTATTTAATTCATCAGATAAATAGTTTGTCAAATTCTTTAATACGCAACATATTGTTGCTTCTTCGAAATGTTCTCTATTCGGTGCAATTTTGACAATCATACCGTCAGGATATTTGATTGGATATTCAGATTTTTTAGTCAATTTTCTGTTTAAAATAAATTTATATATCTTTTGAGTGTCGTTTGTAAGTGAGAATGATGGATTACGTTCAAACATGAAACCTAAACCGGTCAAAGCTTTTAATAATAAATCTAAATCAATCGGTTGCTTTATTATATTAGTCTGTTCAATTTGTTCTTGTGGCTGTTGCAAACTGCTACCAAATTCACCATAAGTGCTAAATTCAGTCAAATAAGATTCTTCAGTACGATATTCTTCTTCGATTGTTGGAAGATTCTTATTTACTAAGTTGATCATTATTTGAAACAATTTTTCTTTATTCTCAATGAAATCAAAATGCTTAGCAAATAGACCGCAAGTGAATAAAGATCTGAGTAGTTTGGGACGCTGAGCCTGTTGTTGAGCCAGTTCTGGATGATCACTTAGATAGGAGAGAAGATTGAAGAATTTTTTGAATAAATCTTGCACAAGAGTTCGATTTTTAGTATGGGTATGAATTAATGAACTCAAGCACGATACGCAAGCAAGAAGAACTTGAGGTGAACTTTGAAGAATATTTTTAGTCAATTCAAGTTCAATACCATTTAATAAATATTCAGACGGATTAGATAATTTAGGAAGAACATTTTCAATGATTTGAATCACTTTAACCATTATCATTATGTCAAGTGGTGTATTGCAACGCATAGTTAAATGAGATTGAATAGTAGAAATATGATCGATTAAAAGTTTTGGACAAACTTTACCGAATAGCCAAATAGTAGTCATTGCAGAAAGCATAATTGATTTATTATTATTAGGTTGATCCATATCGCTTGAACATAAAACATCACGAATTAATGTGTCAACTATTTGAGTCGATGCTTGTAAAACTTGTGCGATTTTCTCTGCACTTTGATGTTTGACTATTTCTTCTTCTTGTTTAACTAGTTTGGCATTCGGATCATTTGGTGATGTTAAAAGATTAGTCAAAAGTTGATTCAACCATTCAGTTCCGATTCGATCTGAAATGACGGTTGCAACCACGTGAAGAATACAGTTTACTTTTAATTTTACATCTTCCGCATTACTTTCTTCTTTAAACCACATTGAAGTAAACGTTTCACTAACTAATTTACGAATACCCTCACCATCATCATTAATGCGTTTGATAATTTTTGAACAGATTTCAGGTATTCTTTTATAAGATGGATAACTCATACAAATTTCACGTAAAATTTTAATTACTCGTTTACGCACCGAAACACCGGCATCAAGAATACGTTCGGTTATTATTTCATAATAACTGTCTATAAGCTCTTCAGAATTTGATTTGAGTATAAATTTACCGATCAAGTCAATAGTCGCTTCACGAACTGAAGACGAAGCATCTAGCAGAGCAGCCTTGGTTGCTTTCTGCAGATCGCAACGTTGAAGCATTGAAATTGCACAATGTTGTGGCGCATTATTGAGAATTGTAGATAAAGATTTCATTGCTCTAGAACGTATGTTAGTGTTGGATGTACTAGAAAGAGTCGCAATCACATGAGCAAGTGCGAATTCGAAGCTTTTCACAGTAGTTGGTTGAATAATGTCAAAGTATCTAACAATTGCTTCAGCAGTTTTATAGTCGATTACTCGATATTCGCCGTCGTTATGAGCAGGATTTGATGCGTTCTTGTAAATTGAAATAAATTTACGTGCTTTTTTGAAAAATAGCTCTTGATTATTACTAGGCATCAATTGACTAGTTGATTGTTGATCTTCATTCGCAGTCGGGTTAGTAGCACTCTCTAATTCATTATTTTCATTTGTTGTATTATTCAAATTGATTTTATCTTTCTGTTCAAATTCTCGTTCCATTTCACGAAGATAAATTGCAGCAAAGTGATTCTTTTCTTCAACGAGATTCTCTTCATCTGTGTATCTCATCAAATGTTTGTGTAACTCTCGTATAAATGTCTCTTCAACTTGCAGTAAATCATTATACACAGGCGGTTCGACCGCGGCATTACTATTCTTATTCTTTCGTTTCCTTTTAGAAGGTGTTTTTTCTTCGATTTCTTCTGAATTTTTCTCTATTACATTTACATTGAATTCACTGTTCAAAAGGCTGGTTAATGAATCTTTAATCTCTTCTTTTAATGAATCTACATTGCTTATTTCTTTGGCATATCGTGAACATAGTGTACCCAAATGATCCAGACTAGTTAGTTTAAGTTGGGAAACAATCTGTGCATTCGATGCGCCTTTACCACTTTTCGTTGACACATTACCAGATACATTATTTATTAAAAGTTTGATTAGAGTTTGAGTGATCAATTGTGCAGCTGGCCAATTTGGTTTGTGTAAAACAACCATCAAATCATTAACAAGATCTTCAAAAAGAACACGAAAATCGAACTCTGATGATGCTGATGTTCCGACACATTTCTTAAGAAATGAATTCAAAAAAATGTACGATATTTTAAGTGCATCATCATATTGTGCACGTAATTCTAAAAAAGTTTTTATTAGAAAAAAAATAATTAATTTCATTCTATTATCTCATGGAAAATTGATGATAAAATAAAAAAAAAATAATTCTTACCTTTGATTTTTTGCTGCTTCTCTCTTATTGCACTTTCTTTACTAACTTTTAGGCCATTTTCTAGTACATTTTCTGCCTCATCTTCTTCATTAGATTTCGAAACTGGAGAATTTAAAAATATGCACTGAACGAGTTTAAATGAAAGGGCAGAAAACATTGAAATAACAGCTGATTTGTCATCACCATCAACTTTGTAGTATACGCGGCCGCGTTTTGTCTTTGACAATCTTGAAACTGAATGAATAATTTCTTCGAGAATAGTTATTCGATGATCAATGTATTGCGAGAATATAATTGTTGTTAGCTTTAGAGCATTTAATTGAATTTCATTGCTTGAATGTGCTGGTGCATTTACT
This sequence comes from Acarapis woodi, assembly GCA_023170135.1. Taxonomy (NCBI): domain Eukaryota; kingdom Metazoa; phylum Arthropoda; class Arachnida; order Trombidiformes; family Tarsonemidae; genus Acarapis; species Acarapis woodi. The sequence goes on from BLXL01010455.1 coordinate 7,198, forward strand.
GAATTAATATTAAGATTTTCAAGGAAGAATGCACTCAAAGCAACACGTGTTGTACCAATCACTAAAGCATCAGTTAAACTACCTGCATGTATATTCATTAACTCAACAAGACACGATACTAATTCACTCCATTTGTTATACATTTTGAATAATACTTTCTTGTTTGCAAGTACACTAGATGAACCGGTGCTTAATTTTTTGGGAGTTTTAGAACCTTTTTTAGGCGTTGATACAGGTGTTGGTGGGTTAGTTAATGCAGATCCGATTGAGGTGTATTGTGCAATTGTTGTGTTGATGAATGAAACAATTTGTTCAATACATTCTTCCAAATATACTTTATTAGACATTCCTTGTGAAGTCATAATGTTTAAAGCAACTAGACAACAATCAGAACACAATTCAAATCTTTCAACTAGTTGATTAAATGACTGTGAATCATCATCTTCTTCTTCATCATCACTTGTAGCTGATTCTTTGCGACGTTTGTTTTTCAAACTTGCACTTTGCACGGCTATTTGTTGAGTGAGTACGGTGAGCAGATTGGTCAATTTGGATGTTGGTATACTTTTCATTTGATTTGATTTCTTGAGTTTAGCTGTTAAATTAATGAAATGAAGTAAAGTTGGGGATGAAAGTGTAATATCAAGAAAAAATGAGGCATCATGATTTTCTTGAATATTATCATCACCATTTACTTTATTGCTTTTTGATTTTTTTTTCTTCTTACGATCTACTATTTCATCTTCGTCATCATCATTTTCGTCATATCTCTTTGAATTATTATTTAAATTAAATAATTCGTTTAACATTGCTTCGAATTTTTCTGCCGGTGGGGCTGTTGAATTTTGAGAACTTAATTGTGGAGCATAAGTGTGAGCCGGCGAATTTGCAGTACTAATTGTTGATGATCTTCGTTCAGTCGATCTAGGAGATTTAGTCTTTGATTTTTTCTTTTCGCTTGTTGTGACTTTTTCATAATTATTATTGATCAAACTATTTAATTCATTATACACATTTGTTTTAACGGGCGCTTCAATTGGTAATTGAATCGATTCAAATGATTGTTGTTGATTATAATAGTTTGCATATTGTTGTGGTTTGTTCGATGATGGAGGAGTCTGTTGTTGCTGATCAACATGATTATTTGACACTTTGTTTATACGTTTTTTGCTTTTTACGCGATCGCCCAACGACGAATAATTATCATCAATAAAATCAAGATTACTTGAATAACTTTGATTTGATGATTGGCCATTTTCAATTAAACTATTATTATTGTCCTGATAGACCGCTTGGCCATTCTCAAATGTACATTTATTATTGTTATTAATTAATGAAGATGGAGATTGATATTGATTAAATTGTTGCTGATGTAAATGATTCGATTGTTGTGATTCTTGTTTGAATGATGATGGTTGAGATTGATTAAATTGTTGCTCATTGATGAATGGATTCCAATATGACTGAACTTGTGATCTAGTTTGTCTAACTGAAGGTTCATTAATTTGTGGCGGTTGAATGATTGGCTGATCATTAATGATATTGTTTTGATGTGTTTGATGAAGTTGACTATTATTTATTTGTTGTGGTTGTTGTAAAGGAGGCAACACAACATGATCATGTAACATATTTCGATCTTTCATCAAATTAAGCAGAAAAGCATTTACTTCATGTTGCGGTGCAAATTGTATTCTATGTTCATCATTAGTTTGTTGTTCATTATTTAGTTGATTGGTCACACCATTCGTTCGGTTAGTCCAATTAAGATTCATCTCTTGCATTTGTTGCTTTGCAATAAGCAAGGGACTTGTGAGCTGTTGAGTGAGATAATGTTGTACAAGTTCACTATTCAAATTATTCTGTACATGTTGCTGTTGCTGATTAGCTGTAATAAGTACGTGCTCTTTGGCTAATTGTTGTGGAGTCTCTTGTGGTATAGGTAGCTCAAGTAATAAATCAGTCAATGATTGAATAGAACTTAGATTTACACTACTGGCCAACACGTTTGTATTATTCATACTCTGCTGCAGATTGGGTGATGTCACTTGATTATTCACATTATTGACAGCATATTGCTGACCAGGTATCATACCCGGATTTAAATTGTTGAAATTTATATTTTGATTCATGATTTTCTTACTCGTGCTGGCTGATAAATAAGTTTCATCACTCAATCCGTACACAGGACTATGTAAATATGCACTAGCAGAGTTATTCAAAAGAGCGCGAATTTAATTAACGAACACAGAAGAAAATTACACAATTCGGATGAGTGAAGATGATTAAACCCACACTAAATTCATTAATAAAAAGAGCATCATTTTCATACTTTTTCCGAATTTGTTTTTAATAATGAACTTGCCATCTTAATCAATGAAAATTAGTTGATTCGTTGGAAAAAAAAAGATAAAAAAGAAATTAAATTAAATATAACTTTAAAAATAAACTAGAAAAGTTTTCTACGATGAAAAAGAAAAAAGAAACTTAATTTACCTGTTCAAGTAATGAAAATTGAAGAAAAATTTAAATGAATGATTAATGTTTTCGTTTTCGTTTTTACTCTCTCTTTTTGAAAACAAAAGAATTCATAAAAATCACTCTGAACCAAAATAGAGGAAAACTGCTCTCTCTCTCTCTCTTTCGTATTAGTTGAAAGCGCGCTTTTCGAACTTACTCATAAAACACACGAATCAAATGTATTTTAGATGGAGTGATTTTGAATCCGTTAGAAAATTGATAATTAAGTAAACAGTGGGAATATCTATCGATTGCCACTCTCTTTCAAACATATAATTAATACTTCTTAACCAATTAAAAAATGGAAGCTCACTTTTAAACAGGGGACCATCATCTAATTTACTGACTTATCTTTCAACTGATTTTACAATTTCTTATTCTATGATTAGGCTATTTATCATTTCTCTACCGATTGCTTTCGATCTTTTGATTAAAACTTATATTTTATTTAATAAGAAGTCTGACATCATCAAGATATATTTCAAAAGGATTAAAAATCTAAATAGCCTTTTTTGTTTTTTAATAAAAAATCAAATGCTTATTGAAATAGTGCTTTACAAATCGCCTTTTAATTTTCGTCACACTATTCATTTAAACGAATTTCTATTTATTCTCTCTTCGAATTTAAAAAATTTTTGTGCCTATTATTTAATAAATGATTTTTTTTTTAAATTGATAATCTGTTAGATTGGAGATTAGATTAGCGCATCTTGATTATTTGAAAATTATTTTCTCAAATAGAAAGAAAAAATAAAAAAAACTCTCTTTGTTCATGAATACAGCAATCTAGCTTTTTTCTTCAAATTTTTTTTTCACTTAATTTCAGCCGATTCTTCTTTGTTTGTTCTTTAGAAGCCGATCTTTGGGATGGCGCTATTTTTTAAATATATGTTTTCGAGAATTTGTCAATATAAATGTGAAATTCTTTTTTTTATTAGATATTATATTGTCTTTCATAATGAGTTTTAAGATTTATTTTAATAAATGAAATTTTCGAATATTTATTGATGATTATTTTACAAATTTACTATTTTAAAATTTCCAGAATTCTGTTGATAAAATTTAATAATCGCTCATTTGAATTCAATCTAATTTAGAAGCCAAAATTCTGAACTTTTTTAATACAAGCTTAATTTTAAAGGTTTATTTTCCATAATTTCTTAATAATCTTTTCATAAATTTTTTTGATAAAAAAAAAAAAGAGTATCTGATTTATGGATACCAGCCCTATCATATTCAAAATAATCATTATTTTTTTAATTCAAATAATTAAACTTACGATTTAAAATAACACCAATTATCAATCGGTAAAAATTTCTAAACGCTTTTAATATTTCGAAAAAATTGATTTTTCAAGATTGCGAAAGCAATTCTGATTTCTTAAATAGAATCAAGTCAAATATTTTCTAATCACATAATTGATTTATTTGGTATTTTTTTATTCATATTATTACTTAATAAAATGAATAATTTCTTATACTACTCTGTTTTTTACCCTAATCATTTCTTTAGAAATTTTTATTCCATTTTTTTTTCTTTTGATGCCAGTATGGAAAAAAAAACTTGATTTTATGCAATTTTTGAAATTTTAATCCCAAATAAATAACATGATCATGATTTTTAAATTAAAACCTCATATTAATTCAACAAAAAACAAAGATTAATTCGATTCATTTTATTATGTGAATCAATGAAAATTAGTTTGGCTCAATGTTTAAAGTCTTCCTTCTTTTTTTCATTCTCAATTTTTAAAATAGCTAACGAAAAGGAAGATTTTTCTTAAATCTATAACTTCATAAATACATTATTGATTCGCAAAAAAAATTTTTAATGGGTTTCAAATTATTTTTTTTGCCATTAATCACTATGGTGTGCCGCAATGGCGCAGTCGGTAGCGCGTCAGTCTCATAATCTGAAGGTCGTCAGTTCGAGCCTGACTTGTGGCACTTTTTTGTTTCCGGTTTCGATTTTTTTTTAAATTAAAACTATTTTTTTGAAGTAAAAAATGCAAAATTATTATTAAAAATGATCTGCTTTTATATTAAAGCTTAATTTTTAAAATTTCAATGAATTAGCATTTTTTTCAGAATTTTTATTAAATTTTGTTCTTGGTCTAGTATTTTTTAAATGATAATCGAATTTGTTGAATGTGTGAGAAATTACTTGTACATTTGAAAAAATTATTTATTTAAGTTATATAAGTTATTATATATGATAACTCAATTTTATTTAAGATTTATTTAAAATTTTTACAAAAAGTGAGAAAATCTAGCGATTGTCAATTTTTAAAATTTTTGATTTAAAATTTTCATGTTTATTCAATTATATTGAGGTAAAGGTATGTTAAAGTACGGATTTATCCTATAAAATGACTCATAATCAATATTTTTTACATAGACTGGTGCTAATGAACGAAAATCGACTGATGGTAATTGATCCAGATTCGAAATGCTTTCTATTTGGAAAAAAGGTTTTTCCAAATTAGATCTTCTTACTTCTAGCTGATTATACAAATTTTTTAAGTTATCTTTTTTATTTTTCAATTGATGTTCCATATGATTAATTAATCTATCGTGCAAATTCAAATTCTTACCAATAGGCTTAAATCTACTAAGATGAGGATGCGGATTTCTACGATATTCCAATTGCTGTCTAACTAATATTGCATCAGGTGCTTGATTTTTATTATATAACATGCGAGACATTTTATTCAATTGATTTGGTGGAATTTCAGGATCTCCCCACAATACATTCGGTTTGTGATGTTTGTTTTTCAAATGTGGATTTAGATTAGCTTTAATTGGTTTCGTAACAACCAAATTTTTAGTTTGTGAAGAATTCATTTTATGGACAAGATTAATCTTTATTTGATCTTTTGTTTTTTGGACTTTATGATATACTAAATTATGTAACCGATTTAAGTGATTTTGATCTTCATTTTTATTTAAAATTGATTCATTGTAATAATTTTCATAGTCATTGCCCTTTTGTTTTTTATGGTGATTGTGTTTGATATTTGAATATTGTTTAGATGATTTGATTGATTCATTCGGCTTATTGTACTTATTTTTTATGAATTCGTTTGGAGTCTGATTGCAATTATTACCTTTTCGTTTATTAGTTTTAGTGATTTTGAAGCTTTTTTTTTTTTTTTCATTAGACAAAAAATTTATTTTTTTGAATTTTCCATTTATTAATGTTTTTACTAATTTTTCTGTTGATTGAGTCACATTTTCAGATATATTTGCATTTATTTCATTGTTCAACCGCATTAATCTTTGGCCATCTTTACGTAGATTATCTAATGTTGGAGCTTCGATTACTTTAATACCAAATTTGGATTCAGCTAAATTAATCCCATTATTTTCACCTGAATATAATTGATTGCTAGCCATATTGAGCTCGCTCTCATTTGAAATTCTTTTATTCGATTTGACCGTTCCAAAATGTTTTCCATTGGTTGAAAAATTTTTATCTCTTAAATTTAGTTCTAAAATTTTTTTCACTGACTTTGAATCAATTCCTTTTTCTAATTCTTTTTTAATTTCTTTCGCAACTATCAATCGAACAAACAAAAAAATAAGAATTCTCAAAATACTTTTATTATTCATTTTTTTTAAATTAATTTTATTCTAAATTTAGAAAAATCATCACCTTGATTAATTATTTTCATTTTTTTTTCGTCACTTAACTCATTCTAAGATGTAAAAATTTTCAAAATCTAAAATGCATCTTACAAAGTAATAAACTTTAATCTTTTTTTAAATTTCACACATACGATTTAAGTGAAACCAAAAAACTAACTACCTGTTCTTTGAAATTTTTCAAAAATTATTTTTTAATTTTTTGAAGCAAAACCCTAAAGTTTAATGATTTATGACGAATTTAATAATATCTATAAAAGATTTTAAAGAAAAAAAATCTTGAAGTGTTTAGTTTTTAAGGTGAAGAATTAAGTAAATAGTGTACCAAGATAAAAAAAAAATTTTTTTTTACGAACTTTCAAACCTTCACTTTTGATTTAAATCGATTTTCAGCTTCAATTGAATCGTAGATATTAACTTAAGTAAATGTTTTTATTAGTATGATATATATATTACTAATTTAAATTTATGTTCAAATACTCATTAAACAGTTTCATTATTTTTATTCATTCAAAAAAGAAAAATGATCCTTGTTAGTTCCAAAAATAAATGTCAAACCGTTTAAATAAGTAACTAATTATTCAAACACTTTTAGAATAAAGAAGATTAACCTATGCTCACTTTCGTTCGAAAAATTTATTCTAACTCCAAACAATTTTTTGAATGATATGATTATCGTTTGTCTTTTTCCGAATAATAATCATATATTTAGAAAATAATGTTTGGTTGCATTGATTTTTTTTCACGTTTTATTGTACTAAATGAATAACGAAAAAAATTTGAAATATTTAAATTTGAGTGTATTCATGTGATCATTAAATTAATCATATCTAATTTTCTTCAATATAGCAAAAAAATTTAGATTTATTTCAATTCGATTTCAAATTGTAATTTTTTTAAATTGAAAGATTTTCATTGTATTTTATTTATTTTCCATATAAAATTTATTATGAATCGTTTTTTTTTTTCTTTTTTTTAAATCATCAAATTCACACAGATTAATTTTTAAAGGGTTAGATTCAAATTGATAGAAAATGATAAGTTTCTTAAAAAATGACAACGTTAACGCGAATCGCTAAAGTGAGCATCAATTGCTTTATAGAAATAATATACAATTATCATTATTGTATTTTACAGAAAATTTATTTATTATTATCTATCAAGAAAAATGTTCAAAGTAAGTAGAGACTGTTTAATTAGAATCTTCAATCAGAAAATTAAGAATCTAATGTTCATTTTCAAAATGACTGCTCAAGATGAGTTTTAGTTAACAAATTTAAAAAAATATTGCTTTAAAAAATCACACAAGAGTCAGAATACTCACAATTCTCAATTGAAAATAAAAATATTAATTTTTTTTTAAATCTGATGAATTAAATAATGGCTATCAAAAAAATCTAAAATTGAATGCTCTTAATTGTGAATATAATTTTGAAAAGTAAATTATAATAAATTTTTCAATACATATTTTCATTTGATTTAATTAGGATGAAAATACATTCAAAATGAAATACTCTTTGACAAAGTTGAAATATTCCTCTAAATTTATATAGATTTGTTTTATTGATTTTTTTTAATAAAATTGTGAATTATAACATTCATATATAAATTATTAATTTGCAAAGATGTTTTCGCTTTTTTTTTTGGGTTGTTAAATTGATAAAAATATTTATTCAATTTTCGCAATACAAATAATAAGGTTAATCAGTTAATTGCATCAGTTAGTCTTTGTAAAATTTATGAAAATTAATCAAAAATTTTTTACTCTTGAATTTATATATAGAACAAGAATTTTCGGTAGCTGATACAAACATATATAAATAAATTTTTGACGACTCATATATGTGCATTGGTCAAATAAATTGAATGTTTTAATTTTTTTTCTAAAAATTAATTAATTGTGATTTTAAATCTCTTTTTTTGATTAAGTAAAATGATTACAAAAAAATTATTTAATAAATCGATTTTCAACTTTACTATAAGATATAAATAAAGAATTTTCCGATTTAATTTTAAAAATAAGACAAAAAATTTGTATTTTCATGACTGAATAATTCTAAATAAAATATTTGAATATTTTTTGAGATTAATTCCTTCAAAAATATATTTTATATTTTTTTTATTAAATCTTATTTATATAAAGTATTATTTTACAACACACAATAGCACATTGCATGAAGAAATTATTTTTACATCATGTAGAATATGTTGAATTCAAAAAATTTTATTATAAAAAATGAAATAACAAATTGTGAAAAGAAAAATGATTTTTACATGTTCATAAATTTTTAAATAAACAAATGATGCGAATATGGATTTTATAAAATTTAAAAATTTTTAACAATTAGCTTCTATATAGCTTAAAATTGTTCTATTTACTAATTTACATTTTTTTTTATCTTCTTCCTCTTTTGCTTCCTTTATTGCTTCTTGTTTTTCTTTTATTTGACTAAAAAATTTATGTGCAACGGCAGCTGAATAGATAGAAAATGCAAAAAAAAAAAAAGAATAAAAATGATATCTGTTGACAAAATTGATTGATAATTCTTTGTATCACTTACAGATTAAAGCACCTCCTTTGCCGGCTCCATTAGTCATTATTTTGAGTTCAATTTCTTTATTGCCTTCTGACAACTCTCTTGTAAAATCAATCAATAAATTGGCTAGTTTGGGATGCTTTTCAATAGTTGAACCGGCGGCGCAAATTGTGATTTTATCCCTTTTGATACGATTTATTAATGTAGCAAGTGCAAGAGCAGAAAGTGCTGCGCCTCTAGTAGTGATAACGCCACATATGTATTTCACAATGTTTATATCGTCAATAGAAAGACTATCTCTATTGTAACCAAGGTGCTCAATTATTTCAATGGTTTTTTCATTCTGGTCTCCTTCTTCACTTTCAATGATACTAGTATCAGAAAACATCAAGAAATTGTAAGTATTTAGTTGTTGAGAGACTTTACCTGCACAAAGGACAAAAAAATTAATTGAAAAAATTTTTGCTTGAAAATTTGAAATTTAAACACATACCATGAAATAAGACACCTTTTTTAGTTAAGTCTAAAAGAACTCTTCTAACTAGATCACCTGCATAACTACCACTTATAAATTTCTCGAATGTGTTTTTACCTGTTTAGAAATCATAATAATGATCAGCAATTATAGATATTTAGAAAATTAAAAATTTCTAATAAATAGCTAATAATTAATATAAAAAACTAATAAAAATTGGTACGAACCTGGAAACAAACTATCACAATCAAGCTCGAAATCAAATTTAGCTGAAATTAAAGAATTAAAGTTTATTAATGTAATTAATAAGAAAAAGCCAATTAAAAAATTTTTTGAAAAGAAATGAAAATGAAATAGAATAAGTTTAAGAAAATTTGAAGCAAAAAAAAAAAATCAATTTCAACAAAAATAGATAAAAATTTATACATAAACAGAACAGTAAAAATAAATATAAATAAACTTACTTTTAATCAAATCGAGTGATCCAGTGTCGCCAAGAGCACAAAATTCAGTATTAATATCCATATATTCGACATGTTCGTACCCAAAAGGCTTGGACCAATTATGAATGTTTGCTGTTTCCTCTACATAGCTGATATTGAGACCACTTCCTAAAGCAAATCCAATAACACAATTTTTATCATTGGCATGACCGCTAGCTAGTGTAGCAGTTACATCGTTTAAAATTGCATTTACTTTTACATTTAATCCCTGCATTTAAAAAAATTTATAATTAATATTCTATACATGAAAACTTACGATTTAATGAACACTTAAACATTTCTGTATCATATCGATTCGTTTATGAAGATTAATTAAATATTTCAAGTGCGTTTAAAAATAAGTGTGGTCGATTTGCAAAAAAAAAATTCTTCGACTAAGTGTATTTATCGAAAATCGCTCACTGTAGTGTCGATTGCAATCAACTGTCTTGTTTAGAAAATACATAAAGAAGAATTGATCAGATGAAAAATTTGTTCAATGTTGTTCGTCTACCTAATTTATATTCGACAGATAAGACAATAAAACATGTTGAATTAATTTGAAGAAGTTTATTAGCTTCCTAAACAAAATGAAGCATTATAAAATATAATTCCTACTAATAAGAACAAGTAATTATGTGAATACTCGTTTAATGCTTATCTTTATCGAACTAGATTTTCAAAATCTAGATAATAAACATTTGTAAAATTGACCAGCCTACAATTTTAATTGCTTTATCATTCATTGAATTATTAAATATTGTCAACCTTAGAAATATATTCAAATTTCTTAATTCTAAGTTATTGGATGACTAACTTTCTAAAAATATTTAAAAAATAACTCTGAATAATTTTTTTTTATTAAAAGTTTTTATTAAATTTATTAATAAAATAAAAATGATTACTCACAGGTATTCTGCTAATAGCATTTTGCAGAAGTTTTACTGCATCTTGTCCAATCGCATCTAAAGACAAATTAAAATTTTTTAGAAATAAAATTAATGTAATGTGATGATTTGAAATTCGAATGAAAATTGAAAAAAAAAAAAATTTTTTTTATATACAAAAAGAAATATATATAAAGACATTTATTTTTTTTGAATAATAAATACCTGGACAATCGAAATTAATGGTCCAATTGAGTAGAGTTGCAGAATCAAGTGCATGTTGATTCATTGGAAAGCTAAATGTAAATCCCAATGGAATTTCTTTGTCTTTTAAATCATCATATCTTCGTACAAAATCATCAATCGACTCTGCCATAAAATTAAATATACCTGAAGAATGGCCGACTCGAACATTATCAGGAACTTTATAATATTGAACACGAGTTTTAGGTTCTTCATGAGGTGTGAATTGTGATAGTGTAACACGAAAATTAGTTGAACCCAAATCAATTGATAAAAAATCACCTTCTTCTGTCCCGTCAGGTAGCCAAGGAACCATACTTTTAGCCATCAATAGGGAAGAAGGTCTTGATGGATTTTTACAATAACCTAATTGAATTTCGCGTTCGAACACTTTTTGAATTTTCGATAAATAATGTTTATTCAATATAAAACCATGTACAGCCTCGTTTACCTGATTTAGAAACAAAACAAGAAAAAAAAAAATGAAAAAAAAATCAAAATAATTTTCATTGCATTATTTTACGTAAAAAAATAAAGAGAATTACAGTAAAAAAGAAAAAAATTTACAACTCACCATTGCTCTTTTATCAATAAGATTAAGTGTAGGATTATGATATTTTGAATGTGAAAAAAGGACATCTTGGTCATCATGATAGGAGTTCATTTCGGTGGTCAACTAAAATGGTGATGTAGTATTTCCTTCGTTCAAGGATCAAATTTAAAGCGAAAAAAAATTTGCAAATAAATTTAAGAAGAAAAATGATTTGAAAGCTAAAAACTAAAAAAAAAAACTAATAAAAATATGTAAAGAATTGCGTTTTTTATGAAACTATATTCAGTTAGAGAATTTAGTGAAGAAAAATAACGAGAAAAAAAAAAGACGATGATTTTATACCATTTCATTTCTTTGAAATGAAGGTAACTAATTGCATTTAATGTAATTCCATTTATATTTAATAAAAACTTATATCAATTTTTGGCCTTTATCATTTTTTTCATAAATATATAATTTATATAAAATCTTATATATTAGGTTCTTTTTCAAATGAAAATGAATTTTTTTTAAGGCAATGTAAAAACAAGTGTCATCGAATATTTAATTTGTGTATTTACTTCACAAACTAAACCCCGTTAAGAATGAGCTTATCAAGTTATAAGTGATCACCTTATATCAACTTGTAAGTTATCATTACTTTTATCTCTATTTAATACTAATAAACACTAAACTATGTTTAAATATATTTTTAAATGCGATTGAAAAAGCATGATTAATAATAAAAGGCAAATTTACTTATGCAAACATCTTAATTTTTTTTTAAACAAAACTCATCATTCAAAAAACTTAAAAACGAATAATTTGTATATACAATATGTTAATTTTTATTTCTATTTTTATTTTTACTTTTACTTTTTATTTTCATTTTTATTCTTATACTTATTTTAATTCTTATGTTAATTTTTATTTCAAATCTCTAAGCTGATATACGATTTCATAATTTGTATACTTTTACAAATTTATTGAGAAAAAATTAGTTCTAGATAATTCTAGAACTAATTTTTTCAACAGATTAATGAAATATACGATGTGGTCGAAAATCTATATCTCTTTTTTTTCATTTTGTCTTTAAAAATCTTATTGCACAATCGTAGGATATGATTTCGAACTATTAAATAGGTTTGAGAAACCGCAAAATATACGTTAGGTTTGAAATCATAAAATGATCAAAAAAGTGTTAATTTGATATTTACATTATTTTATGATTAGTAAATATTATGCATAAGATAACCGAAAAAAAAACTCAAGAAAGGGAAGTTCTTAATTGGTGTATTTTCTTTTACATATATATTCTCATAAAATGTATATGTCTTATATATTGAATAGTAATCTTGTAAAGAATTCTATTTTCATATCTATAGATTGAAATAAGTGAGACCTACTTAGCGTTTGTCAATTACCGAGCGTTTTCTCAATCAAATATTAAAAAAGCTACCTGGAATTGTTCACTCAATGGCGTCATAAGTCAATAATTTTTATGATCAAGGATCATACTTTTCAGTCTTGTAAATATTTGCAAAACGTTTATTTCAATTAGCATTTTACATCTATTAGCAAGCTCGTAAATTGAGCAGGAATTTTATCAATTTGCATCATCATTTTTTAATCGTAAAAACAATAAGATGGACGATTAGCCAGAAAATTTATTTGACGAAAATTATTTGTTTAGATGCATAATATTTGTATATTCTTTTATGTATTTATGATTATAATTATTTGAATTATTGAATAAAAATAGGTTATTTCTTATTATAAAGTCTATACACAATGAAAAAAATCATTTGATTCCCTCATAAGCAATTTTTTAAAAATTTTACTTAATTTTTTCATTTTTTTTTATTAAGTGTTTGTTCTTTTTCTTATAATTTTCAAAACAATCCGGCTAGAATAATTAAAAACCAAAAAAAAAATTAGAGAAATAATAATTATGTATTTCAAATTATACGGGGAGCATTCTTCTTATGTCCAGTTTTAAATGTTTTTTCTATTAGCAAATCATATTTTATTGATAAATATTACTAGAAATATAAGAAAATCTGTATTTATATCTAAATTTCATAAATTTTATCTTAATTATCAAAAGCAGAAGAATAAAATTTATTTATTTTCTCATAGATTTTTACATTTACAAACTTATTTAATCATTCGATAAAAATTTGAAAATAAAAATGATCATTATTAGAAAAAAAGAAAAATATCAATTCTAATTTGATTTTCATGCCAATTAAATTTTTGATTATCATATTTAAACTCACTAAATTTTTGGCTTAAATAACATGAAAATTTTTTTGAGTTGACAAAAATTTACAAGACAAACATTATAGGTAAGATAATTTAGATCAATTTAATTAATGAAATTTTTCTTTGTAGATTAATCTAATAAGAACACAATAATAAACTTTTCCATGATTACGATGAATTAAGGATGCTAATAATGTTTGTACATCAAGTTTTTCAAAAATAATCTGTAAGAATCTGCATTATCTCGATTATAAACTCGATGCGTATGATTATAAGCTTGTAAATTTAAAAATTTTTCGTTTTTTAAACTTATTTTTGGTTGTTTCAAATTAAATTTATCTCCAAATTTATTTTTCAGAACTTTGAAATATGACTTTTTGCGGTTCTCTGCCAAACGATTCATACGTTTCACCCATTTTAATTCATCATCTAAATTAGACCTGAATTTTTTTTTCTGATAAAAGTCTGTTAATATATTGAAATCTACAATCTTTTGACCTCGAATGTTATTTCGATTTCCAGGTTGAAATTCAATTTCTCTTTTTTGAAGCAAATTAGGTATAAAATTATTTGATTTGCTTTTAAATTCTAAATAAGGATTTTCACGATATGTTCTTAATTTATTTGTTTCGTGAGATGAATCTCTACTACCTTCTTTATAATCGATCTTCGTTTCGGACAATTCTTGTTCTCTTCCAGCAGGTACATAAATTTTTTGCTTTTTGTTTAAATTCGAATTATTTACTGATTTGGTATCAATCGATTTGAAATAATTATTCTTTGATATCGATCGAGAATATCTTCTTTTACTTCTACTTAATTCTTCTTCAAATTTTTCTTCATTCTTATTTTTGCCAATTTCTTCGTTTGTGTTCATACTACTATTCGAATGATAATAATGTATTTCCTTAGGTGAATTAATCTCACCATTACCATCGCTCGAATCACCGCTTTCCACTTTTTCTGCATTTCCGTCCTCATCTTGATTATTCAAATGTTCATTTATATGTTTGTTTGACCTTGTACTAGTCGAGTGATCATCAGTTTCGTTTGGCGATTTATCATTTTCTTCTCCATTATTTATCAATGGCATTATTTCACCTTTTTTATTTTCATAGTCTTCTTGATTTGTGTTCTGATCATAATATCTATAAACATATTCATATTTGTTTGGCTTATAATCTTTTATATATTTTTTGTTATATACTACCGTTTTTTGATCTGATTCACCATCACTTTTGTCATAATTTTTTTCATCTTTATTTTTTGATTGATCATCTTCATAATTATCAAA
>BLXL01010456.1:0-23495 GCA_023170135.1 Acarapis woodi
AAAAATTTATAAAAATACCATAATCATAAAATAAAATAATTTTAGAATGCAGTCCAAGATATGCGTTACGAAAAAAAATTGGTGAATTTGAATTTACTACATAAATATATATTTATAAAAAAATTAGCAAAGTTAATTTTTTGTTCTATAAAACAAACTCGATGACAAATTTCCATTTTCTGCAATCAATCATAATGTAGCCTCATCTGCCTTCTATAGAATTGATTTATTGTTGAGTTGGGTCGAGCCAATGCAATATTCAACATTACAAGTCAAGCCTAATATATTAGAAGTGAATTTGAATCCGAATTGTGAATCAATCTGTAGAAAGTTTCCTAATTTCTACAACGAGATTTTCGGTCAAATGTTTCTTGATGAGAATAATTTAAATTTTAGAGCTATTTAAACAGTCATTTATTGATCTAAATCAATGGAAATAATTCAAATTTTAATGAAAATATTTTTGTGTTGGGAAATTTTTAGAATCTATTTAGACAAAAAGAATTTTGTAGACTTTATTATTTATTGATATTAACTACGTTATTTGCTTAATCTTTTAGTCTATTCAGTCATTTAACTTTAAAATCACGAATCTATTGTCATCGAGTTTGTTTTATAGAACAAAAAATTAACTTTGCTAATTTTTTTATAAATATATATTTATGTAGTAAATTCAAATTCACCAATTTTTTTTCGTAACGCATATCTTGGACTGCATTCTAAAATTATTTTATTTTATGATTATGGTATTTTTATAAATTTTTGATTTTTAAATTAGAAATTTTGTACCTGGTCTTTTTATTAGAAATTTATCTATTAACTTCTAAAGCTCATTTTGATCATTGTTATTATTTTTCTTTTTTTTTGACGAAAACAACGAAATGCATTATTTCGTTATATACGAAAATTTATTTCAACACTAAGAAAATAGAATAAAATCTTAAATTTTTTCATCTTTATATTGATTGTGAAAATATCTTCATCGAATAAGAATGAAGAATAAACCTGTTTTCAAAAATTTTAATCTTTAGAAATTCACTTGAATCTGTAAACATTATTTTTAAATATATATATATTATATCACGTTTTGTAATCATTATAATTTTTTGTAAATAGATAATTTTTTTACAATTTGTGAAAATCCAAAAATTCATAGCATCAATGGAAATTTTAAAAATTAATATTTATACATTATTTTTACCCTCGAACCTTTTCAAAATTTAAAGATATTTATATATGATTTCTCATGATTTAATTAATCAATAAGAATAATTTATTTGATTACTTAATGTTTAGATATAAATGAGATATTTTTATTCATTGGAGATTTAGCCGCCCATTCCGGAAAATGATTGAAATCAAACACAACGTTACCCCATGTATTAATTAGAATTAATTCCACGGCTAAGCTTATTAAATTCACAATCACACCTGGAAATATCTGTTTCAAAAATAAAAAAAATATTAATTTACATATAAGATTTACAACGAGTAAAATTGTTCTTAGAGTTGATTAAAGTTTTTTTTTAAAGTACAATATCTTTGATTTTCTTACCATTTCAGATACTTCGATCTTGAGAAATTCATAAACCAGAGCATTCTTGGGAAATATATTTTTAGAAATAGAATATTAGTGAGATTATAAAAATAATGGAATTTAATTCGAATGATATTGTCTTTTAGAAAAATAGCTTAAATAGTATTTGAAAACTTCTATGATTGGTATTATAGATTAATCATCGTCAATATGATTTTTATTTATAAAGCTATGTGTGACTGGTTCAATATGAGTACTTTCTAAACACTTTAATTATATACTAATTTTATTTGTAAATTAAAATGAAACATATCGAATTATTAATTATAATAAATTTTAAATTAATCAAAAATTGATAATTTATTGATTCATTTATTAAATTGCAAAGAACTTACACACGGTGAAGCGACAGGCAAAACGAATGCAAAGGAAACACCTATTATTAAGATCACAATTTAATCTAAATTTTTGATAAAAATTTTCACAAGTTTAACTTGCCTATGGTTACTGGAATCGAAAAATATAGTGGATGTATTTTCATGCTCAAAGCTGCCTGATTTACCACAGGTAGTATAACTGCAGCACAAGCAGCATTGCTTGTTACTTCAGTTAGTATTGATGCTAATATGGTCAAACAGGCCATAAATACTTTGGATGAACTAATTTCGAGATTGCTCAATTGGTGACCAAACCATTCGGAGAGACCAGAATTCTGACCAAAAAAAATTTTTATCGGAAAACGAATTTTGATATTTTATTTATTAATAATCATTAATTTTTTTAAAAAATATATTTAAAAAATGCATTTTTACACGTGAAATCTTACTCACTATTGTACCTTCGGCTAAACTGAAGCCACCTCCAACTAACAAAATAACGCCCCAAGGCATACGTTTAGTCACATTTCGCCAATTGATTAGATATTGAATGGGTTCATCTATTTTTGAACTTCTTGTAAATTGCTTAAAATTACTTGGAGTTATAAACATTATAAATAATATAAAAAGCGCAGGAGTTGCATCACTAATCTAAAATTTAATCAATAAATTAACGATTTTTCATAATTTTACTAAAAGATTTTATTAAATTACCTTAGTACTTGTTTTAAGAAATTCTTCCCAACCTATAAAAGGGTTTTTTTATAAATAACGATTAATAAACTTTTATTCATCATTGTTGAAAAAAATTTTGATTACCTAAAATGAATTTCGGAGCTCGAAAAAACCAGAGCATTAAAATAACAAAGAAACCAAACGATGTAGCAGATTCATGAAAAGTGATTGGTCCAAGATGATTATATCTTTTTTGTAAATAGATTTGAAGTTTTTTGGATTGTTTGTCGCAATGCTCAAAATTTCTTAAATAATAATATTTGAGAAAAATCCAACTCAGTATGACCAGAAGAATAGCACCTTTTTTAATAATGTGATTTGTATATATTATGAAATTAATTAAAAATTAATCAAAATTTATCAAAAATTAAATTAGAAATTAGGAAACACACCAGGCATTGCATAGATTATCCACGAAGCTAAGTATCATAATTAGGTAGTCATCATAAAATGATTATAGCCATAATAAAAATAAAGGGAATAAATATATTTTAGATATCATTCATGAAATTAATAAACACAAAATATGAAGGGCAAATATCTAATTAGAGACTTACCAAATGAAAGATCATTTATATTTGGATAGTATTCATCCATGATACCTTGTAATACAAGATTAGGACCAGTTCCTGTAAGAGTACCTGTACCCCCAATATTTGATGCATAGGCTATACTCAGAAAAAAAGCTATTCGTAATTTTTCATTTGGTTTAGTTTCTTGGTCTATATGCATTTTATTATCATCTGATTTTTCACTCAACGATTCTTCTATTGATTCTTCATGATGAAGTGATATTTTTGTTAATTTTTCTTGAATATTATTTTTTTTCTCTAATAGACTGGAATATTTATTGACATTGTTAATATCAGTTTGATTCACCGAATTTTCTTCGATTTCTATAATTGTACCATTATTATTTGATGAGTAATCTTTTGTATTAAGCTTAAGTTGCACCGATAATTTTTTTTTCAAACTTCTTCGTTCTTGATTGTTAAGTTGTTGGCTTAATTCATTGACAATTGCCTCTGTAACTGGTAAAATCATAGCAGTGGTTGCTGTATTGCTTATAAAAAATGAAAGCATCATTGTAGTGAGCATGAGCCCAAGCAAAACTTTTCGAACACCTTAAATTAAATTAAAAATTAAATTATTAATGATCAATATTACTGTATCAATAAATATGTATTGTGAGTTGTGATTAATAATAATCGCCTACCAGTACCCATCCAAAGTAATAATTTTAGTGCTATGCGCTTGTGTAATTTAGATTCTTCGATAGCAAATGCAATAATCAAACCACTTATCATCATCATGACTGCAGGCTAATTATAGATAAATAATTAATAATTTTGGATTGACATATGAAAAAGTGAATATGTATTTTATATATGTATTCAAGCGAAATTTATGATTTTTATTTTTCATGACTCGCATTTAAATTTTTGTTCTTTTTATTTTCATTGAAATCATATGATACATGCGTGTAATAAATTGCATGAAAAATTATTGATGAAATAAGTCATAGTCGAATCACATATAAAATATTATACCGACATATAAATTTATAGACATAAATATAATAGATTAAAAATTGATTTTTATAATATACTTTCCTTCATGTATGGCAAACAGGCTTTTGATGTACTTATAACTCCTAATATTGGAAAAAGTGCAATAGGAAGCAGCGCTGTGACCTATATAAAATAATTTAAGAAATCAAATAAATACTTATTTTCAATTCAAATAAAATTACCGCATCTGGTGCCAATCCAAATAGCCAGTAAAATGACATCGTAAGTAAAACATAACTACATCTTATTTTCTTCAAAATTGAATAAAATACAATTTCTAAGTTTATTTTTTTTTTCAGAAAAAATTTCGATGAGATCAAAAATTTTAACAATTTTTTTTCGTTAAAAAAATTTTTGAAATGGTAAATAATTTTTTTCCAATGATTTTTCAAATCTCGAATTAATTCAGGAAAAAAAAATTATTAAACCAAAGTTTAAAAAATTTACCGAAAAAAATTTTAAATTTATATAATCTCATTGTAATATTTTATTAATAAAAATTTGAATGAAAAACAAAATATTACCACATTATTATGCAAAGCCAGTGGTATTAGTACTAATGGAATTGCAAAACTTAGCACAACTTTCCATAATTTCAAGTAGCTTCGATATTTGTTTGACATAATTATAAATTTTAATCGAATCTATTTAAGAACGAAATATAAATGTGATCTTAAAAATTTCAAATATTTTTCAAATAAGATGATTAATTATTTTTTCTAAATTTTTATTTGAATATCTAGTTGAACATATAATATAGTATATTTTTTTTTGTAAATTGATACAATTTTTTTAGTGTAGTTCTAAAGAAAGTTCTTAAAAAGTTATATTATATACTAAATAGAAATTCAATATCAATTAATTTAAATTAATAAGAGATTAGTCGATTGAACGATATAAATTAAATTTTCAAATTCTGTAGTTAAAGAATTTTTTTTCGAAATAATTGAAAAAAAGAATAAATTAATTGTAAACTTGTGAAATTTCTTTGTTAAATCATCAATCAATGATTCATCAATCAGAAAAAATCTTAAAGCAAATTATCGATTCAGATTAGTAATCAATGAAGCTAACAAAATACAAATTACTCATTTATATTATTTGTACTCAAATATATAGATCCAAATTTAACTAATTTGAGGTAAAAGTTTTACAAAATTTTAATTAATTTTTTTTATAAGTTTTTTAAGTTAGTGCTCAAATAATTTTTTATAAAACCAGAATAATTTAATTTCAAATGCATTTTTTTTTTAAATTAAAAATATTGTTGTTTTTTTGAAATCGTAGCATTATTTAATTTATTGGAAAATCAAAGATTAGTTAAATGATTTCTCAATGTACATAAAAAGCGAATTTTTAATAAAAAAGAATTATGCACTTTTGCCAAATCGGTTGAATTAATGAGAGGCCAATGATTTTATTATTTCATTTTATGCGAAGAATATTTGCCTGCAAAATCTTTTTACAGGTTTTTAATTGCGTTCAGAAACTTAAAAATATTTTGTTAAACAATCAAGATCATATTCACGTTTTAGATTTTAAAAAAAGTAAGTTGCTCACTGTTCGCCTATATAATTTTCATACCTTCTTCATTAATTTTTTGTTTGTGATATACTGCGGTTTGTTGAGAATTAATTGAATATTTTATTATTATAAACTCAAAAAAAAAAAAAATAACTAACACAAAAAAAGTGCTCGATTTTTTTCAAAATAGAAATTTTTTCTACACTTAAAATGTAATTGAAAATTCTAATTTTAATCTCATCGATATATAAGTTACCAATAAAACATGATAATAAATTTTTTCAACATAAAATAAGAATACGTATGAATGCATTTAGAAAATAATACATTAGCAGAAAGTATATTTAAAAATTACAGTCTGAAATCTCGTTTCAAAGTAACATTCCACAATGATTTTACACATATTTATTATTAAAAAATATTTTTTGACATAGTTCATATAATTTAGAAGCGAAGTTTATTATTATCTATAATTGATAATAAATATTTACCAATTACACAAAATAATTTACAAGGCTATTGATGTTTTGATGGATTAGGCGAGAATTTTCTTCAATTTTCATAACACAAAATGACATTTTTTGATTTATAAATTGAATGTAAATTCTTGTTTTAAAATAATCCAACATTTTTAAAATTTGAATCAAAAATTTTTAAGTTGATTTTCTAATAAATAGAATTCAAATAAATAGACCTTTAAAACAAACGACTATTTTTAATAAATCCCATTTAATTTGTGTTTATAATTTAAGATTTCGTTAAAACTTATTCAAGTCTTAGCTTGAATTTTTATTTGAATTTCTCCGTTTATAATTTTTTTCTGAACGATTATTTGATGAATATTAATCCTAATGAGAATTGTGATTTCTATTTTTTTTAAAACTTAGTTTCATAATGATTACGTATATATTTTTTCATTTATTAACTTATAAATATTTAAGACTTTCATCAGAACACAGAAAATCAAAAAAAATGATTTATTTTTGTTAGACAAAATTAAGCAGGTGATTTATACTATCCTCGATTTTTTTCTGATCAATAATCAAATCGTTTTCATTACTTTGTAATCACAAACAGATTAATGCTTCCACTTTTGAACTTATCTTTGCAATTGAGAATTCGACATATTCTCAAAAAGAAAATAATTGCATTCTGACTTGTTTGCATACAATTATTAGCATATTTAGTTGTAGAATTCAGAAAAAAATTAGAAAAATTATAATTAAAAAAAAGCTAAGAAAAATCTTTTAAATTCACATTCAAGTCAAAAGATTGAATCTCTTTATTGATGAAAGATACGAAAATCTGATTGACCTATTAAATATATAATTTCACAATTAAATTTTTAAAAATTTATGCTAAACCATTCAATTATTTTTGATTAGTAATTATCAATCAATTTATAAATTTCAGAATGAACACTTTTATTTCAAGTTCTAAAATTAAGTATTATTTGAAGTTAAAATTTAAGTGATATTTTCTGATAGGATTAAAAAACTTCATTTTTATTTTAATTGTAACTAGGAAAATTTGTAGAAAAAAATTTATTTTGATTAAGAAATAAAATATCAATTTAATTTCGAAGAATGTGATTCGAATTCTTCGAAATTTAAAAATTTGATCAATTCACAAAAATTTTTAAACAAATAAGATGGTTAATCTTAAATTATTTGAAATACAAATTTTTCTTTTTTCTGTAAATATTAGTGTTGTGACTTATCAAACTCTAGAGTCATAATACTTGGAACATTTTTTTATTGATAAAATGAAAAATTTCAAATCATTTCCCGTTTTATTGAATTTATTTGGGATACAATGGTGAATAGTCTTAAAATCTAGAAAAATCAAGAAAATATTTTAATTGATCTAAATTGTGTTTTATTGAACTAAATTGGACTAATATGATATTAATTTGAATTAAAATATGTTTTTATGTTTAAATCAAAATTTATACATGGTGAAATAAGCATGATGTAGAATTTTTTATTTTTTAATCGCCTTTCAATTTTAGAATAATTGGAGCGAACGAAAATCTTACTAAGCAATTGAATTATTTTGTGTTTAGCAATTTCAATTTGCAACTAGACCTCAATGCCTTGACACCGTAAAATATTATAAATCATTACATCATTTTTTTCCGATAATAATATCTTTATATTTCATTTATTCGACTGATATAAAATGAACCAATTTATTTATCTTAGTTTGTTAGATCTCTAGATATTATTAGATATTTAGAATTTTAACAAATAAATTAAAAATTTTGTGCTTTTTAACAATATATTTTAATCTTTTATTTTTTAAATTTAAAAATGAACTATTTTGTTTTTATCTGCTAAATAATATTTTTGATGACATCATAATTGATGTGGTAAAATTTTTTATTGTTATTGTCTCATCTTTTAAATTATAAATACCAATTTTTTATAGTTAATAATGTTTACGTATAAAATTTTGATCAGATTAAAACATTATAAACTTTTTTCTTTTAAATCATTCAATTTTAGTGAAAAAATTGCAAATGACATTAGAAAAAATAAAAAAATCATGAGACAGGCTAACAAAAATTTATAAATGAATTACTCATATGCTCTCAATAAAGATTATCAGTAATTCTCTAAGATTTATCAAGCAAAAATTTGGTCTTAATTAGTTCTAATCATAACACACACGCGGACCGATATTTTTTGGGTCGCCGCTTATCATTTTAATCTTCAGTGCTAAAATCTGATTGAAATTAAATTTATTCAAAAAAAAAAAAAATTTTGAAATTACTAGCCCTGTAATTTGAGCAAAAATTTAAAATCATTTGGAAGACTAATTAAAAATAAGACAGTATCAAAGATCAAAACATGAAGTCTATTGTATCAGTCATAAATCATGCATAAAAATCAAGCAATCAGATGATTCTAACATATATTTTACAATTTATACTGGATTTTTAAACGAAATTAAAATCTTTTTTTATCTTAAGAAATATCAGACATTGTTGACACAAGAAGTTGTCCCAGTTCTAAATGATATAAAATTATTTCATAATTTAAGTTTCGTTTTCCGAATGCGAATCATCATTCTTTATTTATTAACCCTTATGCTCTAGTTGATTCTTGACTCGATAAAAGCTTAAGTAAATTTAAATTTATTCATGTATTGTTTAATATAAATGATGATCAGTATGTATTGGTAATGTTTTTCATCGCCTATAATATATGAAATATTTAATAAATTTATAATATATATTTAATTACAAAACAGTATAATATATATTAGCTATGCTCATTTATATTTATATTCTCATTTAAAATATAAATTTCACTAATCAATTTTATTCGTATTATAAATTATTTGCTATATATTTTGAAAATTGAGAACATTGATAATACTTGATGCATATGAAAAATGATTTTATAATTTCTCGTATATAAAAAAACTTGAAATCAGAATAATAATTTAAGCTGAATTTTCATCGCTCATACTTTTACTTGTTCACAAGTTTGTGAATCTTACTATCAAAATAAAGGTACATTATGGATCAAATAAATTTATATCATCGTAAAAAATTTAGATTGAGTATTAAATGACAAGATTCAATTAATTTTTCTTTATATAAATTGCGATTAGTTTGTCTTAACATTTAAAAAGGAAAAACATAGTGAATAGTTTAATAATATATTAAGTGCTATCATTTGGTTTCTTACTACTAAAAATTTTACAATAATTAAAAACATAAAGTTTCAAAAACCATTTTGATTTACCGATCAACATTTTTAACACAGTCATACATGTTCTTTTAATCTTTAAATTAGCTTGAAATGAAAAGAAATTTCTTAGAATAAATAAAATACATATCATAAATTTAAATATAGAAAAAGATGAATAAAATTATTAATAATTATAATAATAGTGATAATGTTATTATTTGAATATTAATAGAGATATACATCGTTCAATTTTGAAGAAAAATTAATACCGAAATCTTGAAGTACTATTAGTTTGGTAATCATAATTAGATATTCAATTGCATATGAAAAATTTGACTGGATCGATGATTTAGTGATTGAACTAAGATCATTATAATATATTTTGGCGGCTTACAAATTTAAGCAGGTTTTTTAGTGCTGAAATAGTTCTCAATTAGTCTGACCTGAAAGTTCGAACTTTTTGTCAAGATGTTTGTTACGATTCGAGATAATTTAAGGAATTTCAAAATCTTTATTTAAACAAAATATTGTGTATTTATGCATCTTTCATACTTTTAGTTGCATTTTGTCCCATTTTTTTTTATTTCAGAATTTTGTTAATTTTTCAAGTAAAAATTTTACATTTACTTATGAATTTCTGACATTAAACATCGGTTAAACATATAACTTATATATGCTAAGTTAACACACACTTCAAAAATGCACTAAACAATATATTCATAATGGATTCTCTTCAGTTATACGGACAGTAAAAATAAACTATAGATCAGTGCATCGTTGATAGTCTATTTATAATTTATCACTTTAATTTATCAGCTCTTATTGATAAAAATCTCGGCTCAATAATTAGAGAATTCATTTCTTAGAAATGGATTCAAATTTTTAGAGATAATTTCACATAAAAATTCTAATTTGTTTAAAATTAAAATATCCTTTGAATTTTTAAGTTGAAATTTGTTTCGCTTCTTTTTAATTCAATCTTTTTCAATTTTATTGTAATTCTTTACAACTAATCTGAATAATTTACATGAATATTTTTAATATCAGCCAATAAAATTCATCAAAATTGTTTAATAATAAATCGTGTCGTTAAATTTTTTTCTTAAATGATTTGACTTATTACAAAAATTTTTTTAAATTTTTATCAGTTATGTATTATCAAAAATAATTTAACACTTATGAATTTTGTTATTTCGTAGATTTTTTCCTAATTCAAAATGTAACAATCTCAAAGAAATTGTAAAAAATTTAAAATTTTCATACTTGTTACTCGTAGTTTATTAAGCAAATATATTAATAAATGATTAATTGTAATTAATAGCACGATTTATCGATTGTATATATTGAATTTAATGAGTTAAATATTTAATTATAATCTTAATATATATACGATATGTTTGATTGAAAAATTTGAACATATTTGAAGCTTATGATATTAAACGATAAATATCAACAGTAACAATTTGAAAAATATAAATCACTGAAAAGTATTTTTTGCCAAAAAAAGTAAATTTAACAAATTACCGATCATCTATCAACTAAGCTTGGTGAATTTTAAGTGATAAAATAAGAATTTTTAGAATTTAATAATGAAAAAAATAAATCTTTTATTTCAAAAATCAAATCAAACAACACGTTTATTTATAATTAAAGTAAATGACTAATTTTCGGGCAATTTTTGTTGATGAATTTTATTATTTTGCTTACACAATTTTTTTTTTGATATTTAATTTTTGCAATAAGTGGGCAAACTTTTTACTAGTCTCGGTGTCTTTATCAGAACTTTTTTATTTTAAATTTTAATAAAAAATAAAAAACAAGTTCATTGAATTGAATGTATCGAATTTCATTATATTTAATATTTTCCGATAAATTATGAAAAAACAAGATCTAACTAAACACCGACTTGAGATAGCATTAAATATTTAAAAAGAATTGTTTGTTAATATAGATGCCTAATGTTTAAAAACATAATTGAGTATCAAAATTATCATAACACACAGTAAATACATGGTGATTGTTTGGCAAAAAACTAAATAGCCATCGCGGTCATTAGCCAAAATGTAGGGTGACTCCGTAAAAAAATTATTATATTGAGAAATTTTTTATTGTTTGGAAAATTGCAAAGCATTTATGCTCAATTAAGTGAAACAGACTTGATACGAAGACCATTGGGTAAAAATGAAATTAATAACCAATTTTAAGTTTATTAGCTAATTCATAAGCATCAATTATACCACAAATACAAATAATAAAATTCAATCTTCGAGCAGCCAAAAATCGATCATTTGGTGATTCTTGTAGACGTTTTAGCCATTCACAATAAAATCTTGATTGATTTATCTTTGACAGGCAGATTTATATTTAAACAGTGACATGATTTAAAAAAATAATCAAAAGATTTTTGCCAATAAGATTGATTAGAATATCGGTGTTGATTGATTTGATCATTAGATTAAAAAAAAATTTAAAATAAGATTATTAATGAGTGATCAATTAAATATTGAAATTCAGATTTTCAACCTAAAAAATATTTTCAAAATGTTAATTCTATATCCAAAACAATTGTTTAGATTTCGTACTGTTAGACCTAAAATTTCTTGATAATTTTTTGGTATGTTTATTTTTACAAACAATAAATTGCTTATCAAATCATCACAATTGATGATGAGGCCTGTATTGAATACACTTATAAAAATTTAATGACTGGTAGTGATTTCTGGAAATCTATGAATTGATATGACCACAACTTAAAATATTGCTCTTATTGTTGAAAGAAAAACTATTTTGATGAATACTACAATTTTCATTAAAAGTTGCTTTCAGTATTTATGCACAAAACACTCTTACTTTTTTATTATCATCATTAATCTAAAAATATATTTTAGAATATTAACTTAAAAATATTTTTAATACGTATGAGTCAATAATCAATAGTACAATAATTTATCAGTAAAGATTAACTTGAAAAAAAATTTCATGTCATTCTTACAGGCTGCATTAGATTTATTCGTATTTTTAATGATTTTTCGCTCTATAACTATGATTTCTAATAAATAACCTATAATACATTAAAATAGTTTTACTCTACGCTTAAATACAAATTATAAATATGATTTATTAAATGAATACAACTATTTATCAAAGATTAACTATCATTTATACAAATATGATCTGCATAAAACAATGTATTAGAACTGAGTTGCTTTTACTATTTAAATTATTAGTACGATAATTAAAAAAATTTTTAAGAAAACACGAAGCCTCCTGAGATAGTAAATCAAAAAAAGAGTGGATCGAATTAAAATTTACCTTGATTTTAAAAAAGTAAAATTCATATACAGTCTGACTTTTGAATAATTAGATACTCATTGAAAGAGCTTAATTAATTATTCTAGATTTGTATTTCAATGCAGGTAAAAGCTTGCCACGTCAGTTTGATGCTCTCTTTCTTTATTGAATTAAATTTTATAATTTTATGGAATAAGCTACTTCAATAGCAGTAATTAAAAATTCAAATAGACACAATGGATATATTTCATACAAATACAGATTATGTTACAAATATGGTCTAGTTTGAACTATAATCAAATAAAGAGAATAAAAAATTTAACAATATCGTGATACATTCCTTAAGCTCCAAATCAGTGCTAATCAGAAACAAGTATGACGAGATAAACTCGAAATAGGTGATAGCACATACCAATTCATTTATAAGATCGTTACTATATCAGCAATAAATTCGGTTCTAAGTCAAAACTGTGTTTTATAAATTTTTACTTAGAAATTATTTCAAACTATTTGACTATTTATTGGTAGATTGAAAATTTTCGAATGATTTAAATTTATTTGACTTTTAATAGAAATTCGCTATTCATTAAAAAACCATTTGGGGATCTTTTTGTCGTTTTATGGAAAATCAATAATAATTCTAATTAAATTAATAATAATAATAATGACATCAACATTGCTTTGGAAGAAAAAAAATTTGCTG
This sequence comes from Acarapis woodi, assembly GCA_023170135.1. Classification (NCBI taxonomy): domain Eukaryota; kingdom Metazoa; phylum Arthropoda; class Arachnida; order Trombidiformes; family Tarsonemidae; genus Acarapis; species Acarapis woodi. The sequence goes on from BLXL01010456.1 coordinate 13,440, forward strand.
TTGTTTTCACTAAAAAATGATGAGTATTTCTTAGTTTAATTGTTCAAAGAACCACTTAACCTCTCAACACGATCGATTTGATAAGATTTAACCACCATCTATCTGAGTTATAATCCAGTGATTTAATCAATGGGAATAAATCATTGCATGATTTTAATAACTTATAATCAATTTTACTTGATCTTTATCGAATATACCAGTTGTGGTCTAGAATAAAATAAAATTTAATAGGCTCTTTTCATTGAAATTTGTAAAAATATTAAAAATATTTTCTACAATTTAATAAGTAGGTATCGATAATGATTAATCTTTATAAAATTTTTGAAATTATAGATAAAGACACATTTATACGATCAGAAATAAAAATTGCTTATCAAGATATGAATTTTCAGGTATCAATTTGGAAATATAAACAAATTTTAAGGCATAGTACCATTCATAAATAAGTAGACCCACTTCATTGTCTTGCAAAAGATTTCGACCATTGATTGAAATTATAAGCAGACATTCTTTTATTTTGATATCATCTTGATCGCCTTATTTGGAGAGAAAAAGTTAAATTGGAATTTTTTTAGATTTAAGCACTATAAAGTATCAGAAATTAGAATAAAAATTACTAAATTATCAAGTTATTTCAATCAGAGCTTAAATTGTTAATAGGTAAGCTCAATTAGTACTTGAAATTTAAGAAGGTACAAAAAGAAATTTCAAAAGCAATCCATATGAATCGCAATTTTTCATTTGAAAATGTAAATCAATATCCTAAATGATTAGTTAAGTGAATGCAAACAATTAATTATTTGAATTTTTTAGATGGTTAAAGATAAATTTTAATTCAAAAACATTAGTTTGAGTTTATTTAGAAGTCAATAATCATTTTTTTAGAGTTATATTTGTGGCATAGATAAAAAAATTAAGAAGATTTATATAGATTTTATAATCAACTAATAAATCGAATAAAAATTGGAAAGATCATAAATAAATCAATTATGTCACATAAAGCATTTTCAACTAATTTTCAACACAAATTTCACAGTGTATTTTAACAAGTAATCAATCGAATAATACATATTCTGCTGGCCATTGATATTGTTGGAATTCATATTTTGAAACACAATATTATCAAAAATTGTCTGACAAATATATCAAAATGTTGTTTAGTGGATGTAATTAACGACAATCATTTTGTGTTACTAAAACTATAAATAAATTTTGCTCTCATGCTGAATAAATTTTCTTGTGGTAAGATCAACAGTAATTTTTTTTTATTTTCAGCATCATCTATTGTATCTCTATTTTTACTTCTGATCTCGAGCTTGCCTGTTTTTTTTTCAGCTCTAAAAAAATTTTTACGCTTTTTTGTTCTATATTTTTACTCAAATTTTGTAAACCTGATGCCATACTATTATTATAAATTTGTACGTTTTTGCGATCACTTGTAAAATGCAACGGCTAAAAATTGTTAATATCAATATTATTTGTATGGTTAATAGTTTATCCATCAACAAATCAAAATCTACGATTCTCAAAAAACGACTAAAACATGGATTTTAAAAAAATAGCTATTTGAATATTGTATTCATCGAATAATATGAATGAAAGAGATAAACCATTGCTTCTAAAAAAACTTTAATTTTAAAATAGAGAGTGAATAATTGTTAATGAAAGTTTCCATCAAATTTTTTTGATGGGTTCGATCTATTTAATTTCTCACACAATCATAACAAACACCTAATTTGCAATTAGGTGACTAATTTTAAACTGTTAGCCATGTCAAATCATGCACTGTGTTTAATAAAAAAAAAAGGACTTATTGATATCAAAAGCAATAGATTAGTGCGAAGAATAGGTTATAATAGTCTGTATAATTACCAAACAAACTCAATGATTTATAAATTAAAGAATATTTTACTAATAGTGTCTATTATTCACAATTTGATGCACATTTCAAATGGATGACAAACGCATGATAGTAACAAAGCTATTAAAAAGTAACAAATTTACATGAAAACAAGATTTATACTTGCAGATATCATTTTTACCTTTTTTGTGAATTTGTTTCGATTATTCAAACATAGCTTGAAATCCATCGAATTTGAATTTGAAGTCATTAAGCTGTCTGTGTATTATTGTAAAAAAAAAAAAAGAATCGAAATCTGAAATGGCTTTCCCAATATCAAAGTGCTGATACAATTTTTAAAACGATTCACGTATTTAAGAATTGTTATTGTCTGAATGTAGATTTTATTCATAACTTACAATTAAACATTGCTGATTAATCGAAAAATACATTATCAAAATTATTGAATCTGAAAAAAAATCATATCATTTGCGTGAAAAAATTTGAATAAAAATTTGATACATTTTTCAGATAATTTGTTAATAAAAATATATTTAAAATAAAATAATCTTTGAAAATTAATTTAACTCGCAAATCTAAAATGTTAAGATAAAATTTTAATATATTCAAAAATCAAATAATTTTATGAAAATACATGAACGATTTTAAAAACTACAAGTGAGTAGCAAATCTAAAAGTGTTTTTTTTACCTATAAAGTAAAATTTCGAAACAATAAGAGTTTAAAAACTTTTTTGATACGAACACTTTTAGCGACAATAAAATTATTATAAAAACCTAGATACACTAAATTTTGCTATATTGAATTTAAACCAAACGCATTAAAATGCTTGTAAATACTATTGTAACAAAGAAATCACATAGCGAAGAGTATTCTTCAAATGATTCTTAATAAGAAAATTAAAATTTTCTTATTAAATTCTAAATAAAATTTTCAATCATTTAATATAAATAACTGTGTTTTATAAATAAAATTAATTGGAATTTTTTTTATATAAAAAATTCCATAAGCTTGACGCATTCAACCAAATTATTTATGAAGCATTTTCTCATCAAAAAATTCATCTTCATCAATGGTCAATTTGAAATTCAGTGGAAAATCGAGACACCTAATTGATAGTACGAATATTTTTCAAATAGTAGAATCTGCGAATGTATCAAAAATTAATTGATTCTTAACAAACTTGCTCTATTGTTTCAAATGAATCAGAGATTTTTATTTTCAATAAACTAATCATAGTTGAGGAGTATAAAATTCATTTTATAACATACCAAGCACATATCTTAGAATGTTGAACCAATATTTCAAGTAAAAACTTGAGATTTTAAAAATTCATTTATATACAAACGAAAAATTAGTTGTTAAATCGATATAGTAAAAGCTTTCACTTATAAAATTAGCTACGGGAATCGATTGGTGTTTTTTAATGTTAGTGTGAATAATCTGATTTTTTTACAAATTTGAACGAAAATTTAATGAAAAGCCTATAGATAAGTTTATACTTCAACAAGATCTATAAAAAATATTATTAAAATACTATAAAATAAATACTGATTATCACTAGTTACTAAACACTGATGTTTTCGGATGATAATGAAAATATTGAATCTTTTTGATTCATGATCAAAATACTGAAATTTTTCACCGTACAAATATTTCAAATCGTCAAATGTATTTATTTAACGCAATTTAAATATAAAATGGTTTATACACATAATATAATGAATTTTTTTCATTATGTTAAAAATTCAAAAAAAATATTAGCGAAAAAAAATGATACCTAAGATTAATTGAATATGAAATAATTCATTAGTTAATACGAATATCGCGTAGATTGGTACGAATAATTTAAAAAAAATTTGTCGCATTAAAAACAGAAATTTTTTCAATGAATAAATATATCGAAAATTTTCTAAAAATAAATTTTTTTTGAATCATAAGAATTTTAAACGACTTTGATTATGTTCAAAAATTTCGTTCTTTATAAACTTTTATAACACAATTTTTCAGAGTAAAACTTTTAGCAATACAAATAAGAATTCAATTTCCAAGAACTAATCATGATTAAAAATATAAATAACGAAAAACCAAAGAAACAGGTAATAATTTATATCTTGAATTTAAATATTAAAGTAATTAGACAAAGTTTAAATTTGAAAAGTTTGAATCGAAAATTTTAATTAAAATTTCAATTGTAAGATAAAATTGATAAGTTTTGAAAAAATTTAGGTAATTCGTATGATCTAATTATTTATTAGAGTTATTTCAGATACAATCAAATTTCATACAAACAGAATTTATATGAATCAAAAATTTAATTGTAAATTTGTGTTCCAAAGAATGTATTAATTAAATATTGAATCTATTGTGTAAGCAAAAAAGTCATCTTGACAAGTTTGAGTTGTAAATTAAATTTTATGAATCGAAATAAATAAGAAAGTTTATTAGCATATAAAAATTATTTGTATGTTTGAAACAGAGCTAGATTTAATTTATAATTCACCAAAACGAATAAACTATTTCAATAATATAAACAACTGAAATATGATCATACTAGTTTTACCTCAAGAATAGATCTAATTTGATGCGTCAAAACGACTAAATAAAATTTATATTGTTGATATATCTTTTATTTAAATGACATTACACTAATTTCAATTGAATAATTAATCGCTCCTTTTAATTCTTATCTCAAGAAAAAAAGATAAGCAAATTTTTTTTAACTTGAAACTATCAATTAGAATAAATTTAACAATTCTTATCTTTGCTTAATTTATATTTGATTTTCAAGTATTTTTTTCTCTTATTGATACATAAAATGTTTAAAATTTTTCGAATTTTTCATTAATTACAAATGCATTGAAATAATTTTAATTGAAAATTTAAATATCATTGCTACTGAATTTTAAAATTGAAGAATTTTTAATCTCATAAAATAAACAATTCACCAAATTGAATTTATATGATCAAATTTCGACTATTGAATTATAAAAAAACTTGATTTTGAGAAACAGTTTTCAGCTATTTTCGATTTTACAAAAAACAAACTTTTAAATATAAACCGTTCTTTTCAAATAATCAATTTAATGATCTGAAGATTCTAAAAGAAAATTATTGTCAAATTAAAGATGATATCTTTAACAAAGCTTTTATTAAAAATTTCAAAAAAATATATTTCAGATATAATAATCACTAGACTTACGTTTTACAGGCTTATTTTATTATAATATGAATAATAATAACTATAAAAATCAATTGATGATGAATGAATTGGTCAGAAAAAATAAATAATATGAGAGAACAAGATAAGATATACAAAATATGTGGCATGATTAAGTCTAGAATGATTAAATTAATTTCTTATAAAATAGACTGGCTTATACCTTTCGAATAATTTTAATAAAAGAAAAAAAAAAAAGATTCGTATTCAGAATTTAGTGAAAGCTGTTTCAAAAAAACAGGCCATAATCATGGTTGCAAATTTTAGAGATTAATGACTATCCATAACCATATATAAATTTTTTAAGCTATAAAAATAAAAACGCTTTTGAAATTTTTATTTGGTAAAAAAAGCAAAGAAAGTTTCTAAAAAATCTTATTTATTTTGAACAAAAAAAAAATATTTTATGAATTTTTTTCTTAAATCGTAACGATAATCTAATAATAAGTTAATCATAATTTATATTTATTAATTGATTTATAAATTGATAAATGCTTGAATGCTTTATATTAATTCAAGGATTTCAATAGTTCTATTTAATATATCGTTATACTAATTCATAATTTTGAATTCACGTTTTTCACACGGAGAATACAATGAGTTCTAAATTTGAATTCTAATTAATTTTTAAAATCAATTCAAAAAAAAAATTATTAAAATCTTCTTCGTAACAAATCTGTGAGAAGCACACTAAAAGTGACGCAATGCAAAAAAAAAAGTTCAATCAGATGAATTTTCTTCGCATGAAATATTATAAATGAGAAGGTCTTTTCACCAAGTGGTTACAATATTGAATTGAATTATTTTTCGAAATATTTCAAATTGAAAAATTTAATCAAGTTAAATCATCAATTGTTATTTTTAATTTTAAAGCGATAAATTTGATAGTATTAAAATCATCGAATGTTTTATATATTGCTTGAAAATCCCTTGAAAATTGATTAAAAATGTTAAATCATAATAAAGTGTAATATATGTGGAAAAAATTTAGTATTTTGAAAGTCATCGAGAAAAATAATAGCATAAAAAAAATATAAATCAAATTTGTTTAAGAGTTTATAGTTTTAATTAAAAAAAAAAAACTATTACAAATTAATAAGATTAATCTGCGTAAACAATTTTGAAAACTCATAAGGTCACAGATTGTAATAATAAAAATTTACGGAAAAAAAATTGAATACAAAAAACTTGTAAAAAGCAGACGAATAAAAAAGTTAAGTAAATTAGCAGAATTAGTGATTAAAATTAAGTACCGATATATAAAGTGATTTGCTGGTATATAATTATTTTTAAAACGTTTTGAACTATTTAATTTACCAAAAAAATTATTTTCAAAAGCATTGATTTTTCGATTAGCTAGCATCGAGTTTTTAAGATTCGTTTTTCTTTTCAATTTTCGATACAAATAAAATTTGACTAATTTTAAATTTTTAAATTAATTTGATTTTTTAGAATTTCTTTGTATATTATGCAGTGTATCATTGAGATAATATATAATCTGATAAATTTTCTAAATTGTAAAATATAATGCACTGCATGTTTAATATATTTTGATTTGCGCTTGATAGGAGTGATTAATGTAGAAGTTTATCAAACAAAATAGTTTAACAGGAAAAAAGAAAAAAAAATAGTTTTTTATTCAAAAGGAAACCTAGAAAACAGTATGAATATTCAATTGAATAGTTTGAGTAATAACTTTGTTAAATGACTAATTATTTATGCTCGCAGAAAAAAAAAAGAATTCTGAGAGATGTCTTGTGAATCTTTGAAAGCGATATTTTAGAATTTAAGAGCTCGAACGGATTGTTTAGGAAACTAAAAAAATTCTTAGCTAATAGTGTTTTTTTATTATGAAAAATAAAAAACTTGTGATATTTCAAAGTTCTGAATATCAACTAGTTTTTAAAATGATCGCTTAATGATGTATCTTTAATAAAGAAAGAGTTCAAGATTTACTAAGTTCGAAAATTAACAAAAAGATGTTTAATTTACAAATAAGTATTTCTAAATTTATCTTAGTGAACATTCGAACTGTTTTTGAACATCTATTCATAAATCGCAATAAAATTGCTTATTAAAATTTGCAAATTAATTCATTTGGTTTCAATTTAATTTATTTATTTTAAATTTTAATTAATTCAAAAGATTTAATTTTTTTAAATTCTTCCTTAACAAATAATACTAGAATTTCTAAAACTTAAAAAAAAAATTTTTTTTTTGAGATTCGAGATTTGTAAACAATTTCAAGCTTCACTCAAAACTTTTTTATAAAGAACCGTCTAAATATGTTTTATTGATTTATTATCATAATCTAATTTTATATTCAATGATAATATTCATCAATGTCAAATTTTATGTGTTCTAAGGCGCGTGCTATTTTCAAGAAATTTTTCTACTATATATTATATAAATTATTAATTCATCCTTAAACTTTTTAATTTATACACACAAATATTTATATGTTAAGTTCACATTTGAACCATTTACATTGTGATTTTGATGCCTTGAGACTATTTCAATAGATTTTTGAAGTTTTAGAAATTTAATTTAATTTAATACTTTACAGATCATACTTCTTTTTTTTTGGTTGAAATTTGATGTTTTTATTTATTTCGTAGCTTTTGATTTATTATAAAACAAACACAAAAAATCTCAAGTTTTAATATATCTAACATTAATATATATTAGTATGCTTATTCGAACAATATACTTAAAATAAAGTTAAAAAGAAAAAATAAATTAGGATATTTACGATATAAGAATATAAAAATCACCTCAAGAGATTAATTAGCTAATTTTGAATGTTTAAATAATGTTAAAGATAAAAATCTCGAATGCCTAGAATATAGAAGCAGATTATTAATAAAATAATTATTCTAATGAATGAGAAAAAAATTATTACTTTTGAATGAAAATCTAAATCTTTTACCGAAATCAAAATAATTAGCAAATAATCTATCATTTAATCAATCGCTAAATCAAATTAATATAGTTTCTTGATATGTCAGAGAAATAAAAAAAAAAATTCTACAATTTATTAAAATTTATTAATTACAGAAACAAAAAAGTCATTAATAAGCTATTAGAGATTATGAATCATTGGTTCTTGACCAAGTTTTCATTGATAAAATAATATCTATTTTTGGTGAAAACATTAATTTGGTGATGGCTTCACGCATCATTGATCATTTTTCATAAAATTTTCATTACATCCTATAGATTATTACCGATTTATCTAATAAACCGAAAATAAATTTCAATTTTAAAATTTATAAAATTTTCATAATAAACATTCTTTAGTGTCCCAGAAATTATGCACAGTAATGGGTAGCATTTCAAAAAAATTTATTTAATTAATAAACAGTATGATAATATGTAAATCGATATGCAAATCCACAAATTGAGATATTTATTAATGTTCGGCATGTCAATACTATGAATATTGAAATCATCATATTTAGCACTGAATACTGTCTAATCATGATTTCATAGAAGCAATTAGATCATTTGACGATCAACTTCGATTAATTACTTTCGGTAAAAAAAAAAACTTAAATTATCTTCAAAAATTAGTTATTAAATGTATGAAAAATGAATTGAAAGTTTGTTTCAACAATATGATTTTTCTAATTCCTAAATCATGCGATAAATAGAGAATAAAAAAAAATTGCATAGCAAATGGTCATCACATCGATTTAGTAATTTTGAAAAAAAAAACTACAGTTCAAGAAGTTATATAAATTTATAATGATGCTTATTTACAATTTTATATGCATATTTTGATAAATGAAATTCACAAAATCTAATTAGCGAAATATTTATTTATTTGAATCAATAGAAATTAAAAAATATTATTATCTGAATTTCAGAAAATGGTGAATATTGGATCGAAATAATGATTTATTTTTACCTTTGCTTTAAAGATTAGCGGATATAAATATATATAATTATTAAAAAAATGTATCTTAACATATCAAAATTAAAAAAGCGAATATATGACAAAAATCACAGTTATAAAAGCTTATAATCCTAATAATTAATGATAAAACTTGATTTTCTAAAATTTTCTTCAAAGCATAAAAAAATTTTTAAATCATAATGAATAATGGTAATTTTAGGTACATGAAACACGTTTTTTGATAAAACTGGCCATATTCATAAGAAGCTTGCTCCTGCCTTCTAATTATATTAAATAATATATGAAAATTTTTAAATTTTAAGAAGCAACCAATTACAATTGAAATAAAAATTCTATTTTTTATCAATCCTAAGTTATACAAAATACATAGTTTTTAAGAATTGCAACCAATGGCCATCTAAAAAAATTCGTGATTTTAGCGTATTGTTATTTTCACATATTCTCTTGTTTTTTCTTAGCCCAAACATTTTTCAGTCTTATTAGTTCAAGGAGCTCAAATTTCAAGCTTTTTTGGCAATATAAGAAAAGCCCTCAAGACGTTTCTTCTAAGTTCCAGGTTTAATTATATTCTTTGTGTGCTCATATGTTTTGAATTTATTTTCAAATTTACTATTCTAATTATCTAAACCGAAATTTTCATTCTAGGCTGAATTTTAAAAAACAAAAAAGAATATTATTTTGAATGTAAGTGTTTTTAAAAAAGAATTTTAATTAAAACTTAAAATTTTATTTCAATCAATTGACGTAGAAAAATAAAAATTTCCATTGTAAAAAGATGTATATTTTTATATTTTACAAATCAAATCTGTATTAAAAAACTATTGTTTGTAATATAATCTGTTTTATAGAGAAGATGATTTGCTTTTTATATTTAAATAAATGTATTCAGAACAAAATGTAGAGAATTCCACAAATTACAGTTATATATCAAGATAAAAAGTGTTTTTATAAAAAGGTTCGAAAAATAAATACTAAGAAAATGTGAAAGCACTCAACGAATATCTTATTTTCTTTAATATAAATCTAATTAAAACTAATTTAAAAACGACATTCGTTC
>BLXL01010457.1:0-26093 GCA_023170135.1 Acarapis woodi
TTAGCCAAAAAAAATTTAAAAGCTTTTAATTGCAATGACATGAACTTTTCGGTGAAATTGACCAATTCAGCTTTTCAGTATTTATATCTTTTTCATTTTTTAATGATTCACTGCTTAAATTTAATTCGATAATAAAATCGCAAGTCAAAGTAAATTATGAATTGATTCAATTCAATTTCACTTTATTTCAAAATAAATTTTCTTATAAATAACAAAATTGTAAAATAATTTAATTCTTCAAGTGAAGTTTTAAATTTCAAATATAATTTTATAAATATAAGTTAGATGAAAACGTATTCAGATATTTTAATGTTTTTTTTTTTGTCGAAGTCAATAATTATCGAATTCTAATATTTCTATTGTGTCATAATCATCTAAGAAAAATTCCTAATTAAAGAAATCGTTAGGTTTTGTCATATAATATTAATATAAATTATTTTGATAATTTTATTCAATAACTTAAAAATATTGTATGTGTAAAATGACAATCATTATTATTTTTTTCTTGAAAAATTAGGCATTTTAATCGATTAATAGAATGATTAGTGTTTTTTAGGATTTATTTCAGTTTGCCACTAACTTGTTTGAAAAAAAAGTAGTTTGGTTTAACTCATCGATTAAATGCATTTTATCAACTTGAATTTGGTTTCTCACATTATCAAATGCAATTTAATAGGAAATCAAGAATAGTTATCGAAATAAATTTCTCTTATATAAAACTTTTCTTAATAAGTGATCATAAAATAAAATAAATCATTAATTTTCGATTAAAAAATTTACAGACTCTAGTAACATTTGCCTCACAAGAACTAAAAAAATTACCTATTATTTTACAAGTGATACTTTTAATTACGTTTCCTAATAAACTCAAAACAATTCTAATAAAAAAATAAAATTGTGCTTAACAAACTTTATTATTTTTAAAGATGAATGTAAAAAAGATTTAATGGAAGGTTATAATTTTAATTGAATCAATTGAAAATTCATAATTACATAAAAACCAAAAATTCAATATTGAGTAAAATTTTATCGAAAGAATAAAAATTTGATTAATAATGAGTATATTAAAAAATGAACACTAATGCTAACAGGTGGTTAGAACATTCACGTTAGTTTCACGAATATTCACAAAAAAGATTTCCTTTTTAAACTGACAAAATTTATCTTTTAAAAAAATTTTAGATTTGACCTTTTGAGTTTGATCACTGACCCAGCTTGGTCAATTTAAGTATCTGAAAATTTCTTGCGATTTTATTATCGAATTAAATTTAAGCAGTGAATCATTAAAAAATGAAAAAGATATAAATACTGAAAAGCTGAATTGGTCAATTTCACCGAAAAGTTCATGTCATTGCAATTAAAAGCTTTTAAATTTTTTTTGGCTAAATAAATTCTATGTTATCGATTTTGATTCTAATTTAAATTATGTTAATTAAAAGAGCATTAAATAGATATTATTAGGAAAAAATGAAATCTATTCTTGTTTTTAATATTTTTATAAAGTAATAATTGTTTTTATTGATCATATTTTCGCCTATATTCACTTAAATTTATCTTTTGAATCAATTAAAATTTTAATCATAATGAAAAAAATTCCAAAAAATTTTTTATTTTTTTTCACCAAGAAAAAATATCAGAAAATTCTTTGAAAGATGTTATATATATATTTTCTGCGAATGCCACTATGTACAAATCTTTTATGCAAAAACAATATCGCATAATACGAAAATTCAATTTTTGAAAAAAATCGCTATTTTTTTTAAAAAAGATTTTTCTTTTTGTTGTTTACATATTTAACAATGATTTTTTTCAAATTATGAAAATTTTTATAGGAATTAGTTTTAGATAAATTACGGATCAGAATTTACTTTTTTCCTATTTGAGAGAATCAAATTAAAAATTTGTGTTTTTATTGTTCTTTGCATCTCTAAAAATTTTTTGACTGCCGATTGATTAATTTGAAAAAAATTTTTCAAACTTAAGTTTGACAAGAAAAATTTTTTTTTTTTAAATTAAAAACCATCAGAGGTTCAAAACTATATAGATTTTTTATCTTCGAAAACTTAAAGGTTGAATTTTTTTAGAATATATTAAAGAAATAGCTAAAAAGATAATATAATCATTCAAGCTTAATAATCATATTTCAAGATGAATACTGATTGTTTAGTTGATCCTACTCAGGTGGATACTGTACTCAAATGATTTAAAAGAAAAAATATAGTACTTTAGAGCATCAATAGTTTATAATTCTTATTGAATCAAACATTGAATATCCTTGCTTTAAAGATTAGTAAAAAAATCAAATGGCAAAAAAAATAAATATATAGCATACGAGTTATACAAGCGGACTGTCGAAGAAAGTGTTTTCATTTTGTTCAAAAGGGTACGAGAAATACAACGAATAAAATTTCAGTTCTTCATTATTTTTTTAAATTTTATTGAATTAAATCATTTTATTTGATCTTATTCTGCTAGAATCAGATTGAGTAATTTTTTGTAAAGAATACCGCTCATTTTATTAGCTAAATTTTGACACCTGTGAAGTGGCACGTTTTTAAAAATTTGAAATGCTTAGAATTTTTGCATTTGTAACATTTTTATTTGTTTAAAATATTTGCAGTTTTCTATTTATTCTCTAACTTCAACAACCGATTTATGTGGAAAGCCTTCCAGAAATGTAATATCATAAGTGTTATCTACTTTAAATTATATTTGAAAATTATCAACTTTACCTTTTTTTTTAAATTTAGTTTGCAATACTTGTTAATTTTCATATCCTTATTTTTTTTCAATAAATTCGAATTATTAGCATAAACAAAAATACAATAATTGAATCCTTTCGATTCCTTTCGTTTTAATTTTTTTTTTGAGATTCAAATTGTTAATCAACTCATTTTAAAAGAAAAGTTATGATTTATTTAAATTTTATTTGGATTTTGGTTCAAAATCTTGTGATTTACCAATTACTAGACAGTTTTTATGATTTTAATTTTGATTTTACGTGTCAAAATTTATTTGAACAATAGTAACCGCCAATTTTAAATTATCTTTTAATTTCTTTATGTGTTCTATCTCATTGAACGACAATCACATTTTTTATTACCAAATATGATTATGGATGTAAGTTATTTAAAATTTTTTATTCAAAAACAATTCAAGTAAAAATTTGAAAAAAGCCTAAATAAATCGTGATTAGAAAAATTTTGAAAAAATTACTAATAGTATAATATTTATTGATTATGATGATTAAAAAATCATTAAGTCAATTTATTTAAATTTTATGGCGTCTTTTATGAAAAATTCCTTAAATTTCATTTTAGAAAAAATTTTAAAATATCAAAGTATGTGAATAATAAAATCATCTAATGGAAATTTCGCGCTATATTTGTGTCACTTTAATTTAATTGTGAATTGTTTAAAAAACAAAAATAAATGACAAATGTGTTCAATATTTTAAATAAATATTAAGAAATTTAGAAAAAAAATACGATAATTTATTGTTATTAACATGAAAAATCATGTATGACTCAAGTTTTTTAACTCAAATATTCCAGATGATTTTTTCATCTTTGGATTTTGTTGAACTATTCAAAAATCACAATTATCAATATGCTATAAAAATGAAAAAAAAAATTTATGGAATTTACGGCTATTTAATATGCAAAAAGAATTTATTTTCAAAATTAAATGATTATTTATTATTTTATAATTTCGCAAATTATGTTTTTCATTTTTATGAATTATTAAAATGAAATATTCATATGGTCAAAGGTGAAAATTAGTGAATATTAATTTTTATTAACTGATGAAATTTCTTTTAGCTTTTCAAATAATTTAAATTGCATAATTTTTTAGACAAGTCGGAACAATAATTAGTGTCCGAATAAGTGATTACTTAAAATTTTAATTATGTGTATTTATTTAGCGTTTTGATTTCACAAAAATTCGTATTGTTTTATTTTAGATAATTTCGAATCATTTGTTGAACATGATAGCGAAAATTTTTTTCTTTCAAAAGTTAGCTTTTCGATTGTCGAAATCTATTAATATTTCTCGTCTATCCACATTATGATTTATCAAGTATTAATTAAACAAATCATGAATTTCTTTTTGAATTGAGAAAAATTATAATTATAAATTATAAGACTGATTGGGCGTTTTTTTTGTCAATTATTAGTATTTTTATAATAATTTGATTTGATCATTACAAAATTAAAGTTTGATATTATTCTAATTTATTAGTTGGCAGTCTTTGTTTTCAAAAAAAAAACTGTTGAAATTTTTTTTTTTTTCGTAATATTATATTGTGATTTGTAAACATAAATTCGAAAATTTAGAGTACATTCGACAAGATTTTCAATACTAAACAAATTTTTTAGCAAGGCTCTTTTAACTAATAAAGAAATAGTTTGCATATAATTAAAAAAATATAGCGAAAAAATCAGAAAATTTTACAGTATTTAAGTCATGAATTTTTCCATTCAATTAATTTTTCAAATAAAAAAGCTCAAAAATCAAAGCTCTTTTTATGATTGTTTTTTTTAGGATTGAGATTTTTTTTTGTAAAGTGATAATGACTAATATAATTATGAATTTTTCGGTATTAAACATTATATACACATTATGTACGATGTTATTTCAAGAAAAGACTAAGATAGCATTCATATCCTGAATACAATGATTGTTCAAGATCAATTTGTTCAGTTTCAAAATCACTTTGCTTCTAGTAAGTTTTTATTTAAAATGAAAAATATTCGATCGGTGTACATTGTATCTTAATGTTATCTTTTACAAAAAATAATTAAACAAGAAATATGGTTAATAAAAATTGTTAAATTTATTAGAGAATCTTTTTACAGATATAGCAAGTGTTTTTGTTTTGAAACAAAATTCGGATAATCAAAAAAATAATGACAATATGCATCATCAAGGCGCTTTTTTTAATGAGTTCCGATCTAATCGTATATAAGATTTCAGGAAGAAATTTAAATCTTGTGAATAATGATGAAGTAAAAAGAAAAATATGTACTAATTTTTTTTTCTTTTAACTGAAATTATATCGTTTAATTTTATAAATAAAAATGAGTCGAAAATAAATTAGAATAATAAGGATTAATAGAAATTAATCAAACGTGAGTAAAATGCGAAAAATTTTAAGGAAAATGTATTAGAGTACTTTTTCAAATCAGAAATTCAAAGAAAACTAAAGTAAAATAATTTTGAAAAAAATCTATTTTTCCTTTTTTTTTTAAATTTTTGACTCAAAAAAATCAAAAATCAAAGAAAACTGATTATAATACTTATGAATTTTCCAAGATCAAATAAACTGCTTCTCGATTCACTCGATTCAGAAGTGAATTTGAATTTTGATTGGTTTAAAAAAATTTTAAAAGAAAATATAAAATATGTCTTCAATCAAAACTTCATTCGCTATCGAAATCTTGGATTCTTAATTGTGAACCGTGAAAAATTTTCAAAATTTCTATTTCGTTATTGTGAATTGAATTCCAATTTTTAAATAATATACTGTTAAATAACTTAAATTTTATGGTAAATTGTAAACTGGAAAATACCGAAAAATTATTAAAATTCACGACCATTTTTGATAGTGAGATTTTTAAATCAAATAGTGAGTAATGATTCACAAATGGATTTAGTGCAAATAAAACAATAGATAGTTTCTCCTGACCATATAAATTCAGTTCTGGAAATGATAAAAAATTCTTAAAAAAAAAATACTGCTGATTGATAAGTATAGATAGGTAATTTTTTTCTTTTTTTGTTGTTTTAAATGGCTGTCTAACAGCATATTAAAGTTTTTTTTGCGACCTTTATTCTCAAAAAAATAAAATAAGAGTTAAAATATTAATATCTTAAGTGATTATTGTATGTATATGATCGAAATTTAAAGCTAAAAATATTTGAAAAATTCTCAATATTTTTGAATCATTAAACATTGTGAAAAAAAAGTGTTGAACTAACAAAATAAGATTAAGAGGCATTGCTTGTTCGTTACTTTTAAAATTGATCTGGGCATTAAAATTATATTTCAAAATATGTAAATTTCAAATTTAATTAGATGTTGATGGTTTACTATTAGTAATTGAACGTGATTGACAATTTGAAAAAAAAAAAACATTGAATTCAGAAGTTCTGACTTTAAAATTTGTAGGGAATATTAAAACAGAAAAAAACTTGATTAATTCAATTTTTAGATAGCAAAGACAATGTGGTGTTCTATTAAATATTCGCGAAAATTATATCAGTCGAAATAAGTTTTATTTGTTTTATTTGGTGTGCGAGGAAAATCAAACATATTTTAAATTTCATTAATTTTAATTTTCCATTTAGGCACTTAATAATTTACCTGTATCAACTAATATAGACTGATTGTAAATGGACTTATTTTTTGCAATTGAATTCTTCTAATTTTTACTAGTTTTTATCTAATTTATTTATAACTTTTTCACTTTAAAAACTTTATACAGTTTTTTTATATATTTATTTAAAAAAAAAAATTAAAAGTATAAAAAAAATAATTGAAATCATCATAACATTACAGATTTAATGACTTTTTTGCCTTGAACTTTTTAATCTGTGAATAAATTTTTTTCAGGAAATTTCTAATTGCAATTCAAGAGGTTAAAGTTCGTTTCATTCATCATGAAATGTGATCTCAAATGCATAAAAAATGATTATGTTTAGAGTTTTTAAAATGTTGCTGTTCATTAAAATTGAAGATCAGAAATACAATATATTAACAATACAACTAGACACAAGATAATGAGATACATTTTAAAGTATTTAGGCAATTAAATATTTAAAAATATATAAATTTGAATACTATTCTTAACTTTTGGAAGATAAATATTACGAATTTCACATATTAGAATTAAAAAATGTAGTTTGCACATCAATGAATATAAATGATACTTTATTTTAATCTATTGAATTATTTTTGACAAAATGAGCAGAAACTCATCATTATATAGTAGTTTTGAATCGCTACATCACATTAAAATATATAAATTTTTGAATATCAACATATCTAAATATTTAAAGCAGAAATTCTTTATCTCATTATCTGAAACAATAACACAAATGTATAAAATCTGAATAACTTGTCAGGTATCAGAATTTTTAATTTGATAATAAAAATTTCATCAAATATACCAAAAAATGATTAAATATATTTTTCACATAATTTTTATTTGGTCAAATAACAAACTATTTAATGAAGTATTCTTTATTGCTTAGCTAATCGCATATATGACTCTCAAATTCATGAGTCTTATTCTTCGCATAATAAAAAGATGATCAAATATTCAAGTGGACTGATTAAATTATTTATTTTTTGTTTTTTTTTTGTTTCAATATACGTTGATATACATATTGTGGGAGCGAAATATTTTTTCGATCCATACTTTCTTGAATTTTTTTTTGTTAATTGCAAATTTTCATCACCTCGAGTCTTTTTTTTTAAATTTTTCATTTCAGATATCATGATGTCTAAATTCTTCAAGTCTTTTACGATTTTATCAGATTGAATGCTCAAATTGATACTATTGATATATAGATTTTACCTTTATAAATGATTTAAATTAATTATATAATTATTAAGTTTTTGGATGCTGCAAAACTAATATTTATAGTATTAACTAATATTAAAAAATATCAATTATGTAGCTAATATACTAATTTCAATTCTGATTCCAGTCAGCAACTGATGACCTTATTGTTTATTCTAATTTCAAAAAATATGCATTTACATTGCATAATTGCGATTAAAATAAATACTTTAAAAATTTAATAAATCAATTTTTTTCAATATAATATCATATGTTGCTATTAGTTAAATTGTGTTTAAAAATTGTGAGCAACGGAGGTTCAAGATCTTAAATTTTTCAGTCAACGCTGCCAAATAAAATTAAATCAAATTTGCGTGCAATTCAAAGAATAAAATTCGCATTTTTAATTCAGAGTGTGTTTCTGCAAATTGAACTAATTATGTTCAATTGATGTATGCTATGTATAAAAATTTAATTTCTTTTTTTATTTAATTGGAAAAAAACAAATTTTGAATTATCAATAATCATTACGAATAATTTGCTTTTTAAAAAACAATCTATTTTATTGATCTAGACAATAAAATTTTAGTGCCATTCATTTTGTTAATTCCTTTATTGGTTTTTGCAAATTTCAGGATTTTCTAATTCCCTCGTCAATTGAATGTCACTTTTTACGTGAGCCTCTTAAAAATCAATTTTCAAATTTTTGGATTTTAAAAAATCTTTTTTTTTAAGTTTATGTTAGAAAGTAAAAAAAAAAACAAAGTGGATAAGAATATATATATAATGATAATAATAAAGCTATTAAGTTTTTGCGCTTAATTTATTAAAATTACTTATATTAAATACATTTCTATAGTCATAAAATATAAAAGAAATTCAAGAAATAATGATTATCCAAAACTATTTGAAATAATTTGAAAAAAAAGATCAAATAAAAGAAGATTAAGTGCTAATCTTTTCAAAGTTCAAATCTTCTAGTATCGTATTAATGACATGAGCTTAATTGATGATAAAAAATTCTTTTAATCAATAAGATTTTAGATTATTAATAATCTATTTTTGAAAATAAGTTTTCTGAGAATTATAACATTTTAGAAATTATAATCTTGAGTCTCAAATGTCTTTGATTAATAATCGACTTATCACAAATCAAAGCCATAAGTAAACCAAATATTTGAAATTCAAAATTTTTAATTCAAATATATTTTTTTTTCATTAGATCTTATGCTAAACGGTTTAAATGGAATATTTTTATAGAAATACTTATGTGTGAAAAAATCTTGAGAAATAAATTCAAGCTATTTTTTGCTACGAAAAATTTTAATTTATAATCTATAAATGAGTAAAAATTTCCGCAAACTTTAATTTGTCATTTGTATCTTTACTTATCTTTGTAAGCGTATTCTCCAAATTAATTAAGATTATCTTTTTATACCTTGAAACGATAAATTAAAATGTGCTAAATTTAAATGCTTCTGATTGATTATTATTCAAATAAAGATTTGAAGAATGTAATGGAAGATTACCTAGGCTTATCTAATTAAATTTAAAACATAATAATAAAAAAAATTTATAGTCTTTAAATATTAATGCATAAATATTAGAAAATTTTACAATTTAAAAATATTAAATTATGCAAATGAATTTTTTAATATTAGACAAAATTATTTTTTGCATTGAATAAAATTTTATGTATTAAATAATAGCTTAGAATCGAGATTTTTTATTCAAATAATTGTATTTACCGGATAATTACTAAATTTCGACTGAATTGAGCAAGCAGACAATGTTTAATAAAAAAAGCAAAAGAACTCTATCGATAATGTATGGTATTTTAGACAAAAACTTATTTTTATAAAGCTATTAAAATTAACTTACTTTAATAATACAAATCGGTAACTAAATTCATATTAACTGAGGTAAAATACGTCCGATGAGCCGAAGATATTAACATACATCAAACAAATTGCAACAAAAAAAAAAGATGAACAAACAAAACTTTTAAATTAGATAACAGCTGTCCGGCATTTGAGTCTTTCGCAATTCTCATCATACATATTCAATCAAGGTTTGAAACAAAAATTTCTTAATATAAAATTCTTGTAATTATCTGAATTTCTATTTATTATATTAATTTGTTAAATATTAAAATATATGCAAATATATTTAAACAATAATTGCATCATGCATATCTAGTAATATAAATTTTTCGATCAGTTCTATTTCATTCAAAAATCACTTAATACAACAAACATTTATTTATTTATAATATTTTTAATTAATTTGATTTCATTATGAATCATCACTATAATTCACTCATTAGCAGATAAAAAAGATTTATTCGAAAAATGCAAATTCGAAATCTAAAATTTGTGTTCATAAATTATTATTAGATCTTATCGATTTAAGTTTTTTGCCTAAAATTTTATTAGTTTATTACAAAAAATTTTATTGATTTTAAAATTTTTTTTTTATTGACTTAATATGGCAAGTTATTTTTAGGATCCTTAAAATTTTCTTTGAAACATTGATTTAACTATTTTGACATAATTTTTATTACAAAGCTCTCTTGAGCAAATAAATTGTATTGAAAATAGTTTAAATGAATTTTTTCTTGTATTTACTTTTATTTTCGATAATAAATTATATAAGATGGCATGTTGGTGTCTATTATGTACAGAAAAAGATTTACCTATAATGTTCATAAAACAAAGTTTCGAAGATAATTTCGGTCAATAATGCTTCATTTTTTTCTATGTTTCAGAGACTTGAAAAATAAAGATAAATTGTGAGTTTATTTAATAATCAAAATAGTTTTGATAAATATTTACCTTAAATTCATTCACATATGCAGACGCATATTTTTTATATTTAGAATCCCAATTAGGTACAATTGTAGAACCAAAACAAGCACATGCAGCAATGGCCAGTGTTCCATATTTTAATAGTAATCGAGGAACTATATATTGAAAAATAAATAATTAGTTACGCTTATCATTATTTGACATGTGTACTATTCTTACAATGCTTTTTGGCACATTCCATAAAAGCCTTTTTCAGATAATAGAAAACAAAACAAAACAAAAAAAAAAAAATATTAAGAACGCTTATTTTCGATTCTTTAAATTTCACAGCCTAAAAATAACCGTGAATAGTTCAAATTTGATTAATCGATACCTTTTGTGGTGGCGGAGTCGAGTAATCAGATGGCTTGTAACAATCAGCTTTAACTTCAATTGCATCTTTATACACGTCACTCTTAAAATTTTAAATCGTTTGATTAAATTATAAAAAAAAAAGGAATATGAAAAAATTTAAAGTTTAAAGTAACTGTATATTTACCCATTGAAAATTATTATTACATGGTGCAAATTTTTTACTGACCACAATATCTTTCGCCACTTTGTTGATGACGAAATCAGCATCTTTGGTGTTCGTACCTGGCTTTGTTTCTATAAATTTAAGATAAATTAGCACTAATGTCCGGGGCAAAAAAGTTACTTACTTTTAACTTCTTCGAGGGCACGCTCCAAAAATTTAATTATCATTTTGTAATCACTTTCTTTAGGTGGACACTGTCCTTGCACATAGGCAACACCGATTAAAAATATTATAATCACCGAATACCACATTTTACTCTATACTTAAATATAAGTTCAGAAAGTAATTAAAATTTTCAGAAAATTTCCTAACCAAAATATTTAAGTATCTAAACAAAAAAAAAAAAAGTGTCGCTACAAATCGTAGTCGTGAAAAGACGTTTTCAAAGTTCACAAACGTGTCTTATGAATTGGCGGCCGAAAAAGTATATACAAAAAATTATCAAATACTTTGCTTACTTGAATTATTTAATCTGAATATGTGGAAAAAATGTATTCTTTACACGATAAGCAGGAACTGAATTCACATATTTAATTGATTTTTAATTAAAAACCTGAAAAAAGAAAATCAACAAAAGCGAGTCTAGAAAGTTTATTCAAAGTTTATATCACAAAATTTGATCGCAAAAATTCAATTTTATATTTGTTTCGTCATTAACAATACTGATTGGTAATCTGTTTCGATTTATTTCTTTTATTCAATTTCAGATTGAAAATTTGAATGATGCCAAGGTAGCTTTTTCACAAATAAAATATATTTGATTAAATAATGAAATATTTTTCTGTTTTTTTTTTTTTTCAATGTAAATAAAATTGAGAATGCACAAATTTTTTTATAAATTTAATTAAACTTTTTTAATTTTAACTAAATCTTAAAAAATTATTTAAATTTTTCGAAGATTTTACAAAAATGAAATCTTTCACACTGATTAATTCAAACTTAATATAATTTTTTTTGAATACATATGAATATATACATCATTTTCAATTTTCACATCTTGAAAATTTATAAAATATTTTTTTGATATTTTTTAGTATTCATCATAATAATTGATTTGTTTCAAAGACATTTTTTTTTGTAATTCTGAAATTGATTTTTATGTTTAGGTTTCTAAATATTTTGAGAAAGAGAATAAATTTTTTCGCGAAGATTGTATTCTTTGCGATTTTATTCTTAAATAAAATAAAAGAAAAAAAAATTTACCAAGTTGCAAAATGTCGAAATCGAAATAAGTTTTTGATCGAGTTATTTATTTCGTGAATTAAAATTGACCTCATAAATTTTTTATTAAAAATTTTAATTTATCTGATATTATAGGCATATTTTTTGAGGAAAATGATTAATTGTTATAACTTAAAAAAAAATTTATGCCTTATTTAAAAGAGAAATGGAAAATAAAAAAATAAAAATATTTACTTTTGTCAATACTGATTCGCACGATGTGATGAAACATTTAGAAATCATTTAAAATTGATATAGATATTTTTTGTAATAATGAAGATTTAATTTTTATATTCATATATATTCATCAAAAGATCAGGCAAATTAAAAGTCTGCATTTAATGCATGTATTTTCCTCGAATTTCTTTTTTATATTATTTAAAATTAATAAAACAAAGTTACAAGTTATTATATTAATTAACATTCCTGGTCAATATTATTTATCCGATAAATTATAAAGAAGATAAATTTGTATAAAAATGTCCGAGGTAATATATTTTCGAAATGATATTTATACATTTATAAATGAAATACACGTAAATTGAATGAACATAAATATTTCGACACATTTTTTGAACCAAAGGATCAAATTCAAGTTGCAATCCCGAATTACGCGCACCGATAAAAAAAATTGGAAAATAATCATCGCTTATATGAAATTATCTAAATAAATAATAGTACTAATTAGATTTTTCAAACTTAGCTATGTAATGAAAAAAAAAAGAATATAAATTTTATAAATTTTTTGCCTATTTTTAAATTCGCAATAAAATGTTTGGTAATTATATAATAACGAAACATATATTTTATTAAATGATAAAAATTTTTTTAGCTTTATTAAATGTTTTGTGGATCGATTTGAAGGTTTATGTGTAAAAAATAAATTATATGATAGTCAAACAAATAAAATAATAAACCGACAAAACATCAGTAATTTAAATTTTTCTAATTATTAATACAAAAAATTTGTGATCATTTTTGTGCCTGTAAAATTATGAAAAATTTTATCGACTAACAATAATTTCACAAAATTCAAATTGAAATACGACTGATTTTTTCATTCATAATTTTTCACGTAATTTTGCGTTTCACAATCATTTCTAAAATCGGTCAACATTCTTTTGAAAAGCTCATTAAATTTTTTATATACTATTTGAAAGTGATTCACGTGAAAATTTCTAATCTCTTTAACAATTAAGCTAAGATAGTCCTCTTATTTTGGCGATATTTTGTTTTCTATGCCTCAAAGTTTTGAATTCTTCAACATAATCTGTTGCGTATTTTTGATATCTTTTTTCCCAATTCGGCAAAATATGCTTTTCAAAACAAATACAAGAATCTATAGCTTGTTTTCCGTAACGCAAAAAAAATTGAGGATGAAATTTTTTCGCACATTCTCTGATTTCGTTTTGTGCTTTTGATTGTGTTAAATCACTAGGCTTGTAACAACTAATTTTAATCTGATTCGCATCTTCTTCGATTTGAGGCTAATTAAAAAAAAAGAAACCTTACAATCAAATTGAAACTACATTCAAAACATAAAGCCAGACAGACCCAAAGGAATCCTAAAAAAAAAAAACATTAAAAATTTATTCCTAAAGAATCCATTAACGATAAATTATACCATTGTTGCATGGTGCAAATTTATTGTGTGTTGATACTTCTTTCATAACCTTATAAATGGCCCTAAAAACCAATAATAATGTTTAAAAATTTTATGATTCAATAATCATTATTATTTTACCATTCAACATCTAATAAGTTAGCAATAAAATTAAAAAAAAGTTATTCATTTAGAATGTTATTTACTTTGCATTTTAAAATATTTGATAAAAAATATACTATCACTTCACCTTTAGGATTAATTCCTGGTTTAAATCTTTTGACCTCATTGAATTTACTTTTCAAATAATTTTTAATCAATTTTAAATCCGATTCTTTTGGAGGACATTTTTGTTCATTAGATAGCGAAATCACTAAAAAGATAATAAAAATCTGATGCAATTTGTATTGATATGTCGGTTGTTTAATTTTGGTTGAAAACATTTTTTGAACACAAATATAAAAATTGAATGCTCCAACTGATTGACCTGATGTACTAAACAAGCATTTCTAGGATTTTAGAAAAAGAAATTAAGGATCACAATACTGACAAAAAAAAATTTTAATTATCTTACACATACAATTTTCGATTTACACACACATTTCACTTTTTTGGTTGACTGAAAAAAAAATTCAACATGCATAATTTAAAAATTTAGCATCCGATAAATTTAATTAAACATTTATATTAAAAAATTTCGTTCGCTTTTAGTAAAAAAAAAAAACAAAATCTCTTTTTACAAGCTTAATTCACTTTCGATTTATAAACCATTAAATTTGAATTTTCGGATAAATTTTTTTTATTCACTTCACTTTTTTTTTCAAGAGCGTTACGAATTTAGAATATCAAACAAGAACGGTTTAAAATTTAAGTCCAATCAATATTCAAATTATCGAAATTGATTTAAAAATCTTATTTTTTATTTTTCTCAAATCAAGCACGCAAAATATTCATTTGAAATCTGCGTTCACAGAAACGACTTCATATTTCTTAAATTTAATTTAAATTTAGATTATTTTTAATATTTTTATACCATAAATAAAAAAAAATAATAAAAAAAATGATCCTATCAAAAGATTTTCCAAAGTACGATTATTGAAATTTTCAAATTTATTTCACCTAAAATTGCTGAATTTAATTTTATTAAAATCGATAAATAAAATTATTCGTTTTTTGTATAAGTAATAAGCGATTATGTTCAAAACTTATTTTTTTTACGTGCAGCTTAAGTTGTTAAATTTTATTGCTGTTATTTCATAATTATGAGACTCTTTCACCCTTCGATGTTGACATATTAATATTTGAAATACTACAACTTGGATTAGAGAAGAAATTCAAAGTTCAGTATACTTAACCTAGATGGCGATTGTTTTGTATCAATTTTTTTATGAACTTACTAAAATTTGTGTTCCAATAACTTATAATTTTTTCTAATTATCAAATAATAATGGCAAATATGATTTAGATTCTTTCAGCAATTAAGAATTTAAGTGCAAAAATAATTATACAAAAGAATTTTATAAGTTAGAAAGTCATATACAAAATCCAATGCTTAATAAATTCTATAAATTCAATGACATCTATTCAAGTATATTTTAGTGAAAAATCATGATTTTTAAATTTATCTTTTTTTAAAATTTTTTTTTTTTTTTTGCGTATTTATTATTCGTATTATTAACAATCAATTTGAAATCATTCATGACAAAAAAAAAAAAAATATGAATGTTAAAAAATTAATCGAACAGTTCAAATCTAAAAATCAAAATAAAATTTCTGAAAAAAATTCTTTCTATGAGAAAAATTCGACTTAAAATTATAATCGATTGAAAAAAATTTATTTTAAAATTTTTTAATTAATTTGCAAATAGACTGAATGTCTAAGACAAAAAAAAATCAACCTTGCAAATTAGATTTCTGATATTTAAAATTCGAATTCTAGAATTGTAAATAGTTTACTATTTCAAAAATTTTCATCAGCCAAATGTAATTTTTAAACTGATTGTCTTCTTTAGCTTCACGATGTTGCCTTGATATTATAATTTTGCCTATTGGAAAAAGCAATGGGAAGAAATATACAAGAATTACTGGTAAACAAAACCAGACAAATTTTATTTTCGGAAACAAATCCTTTCTTATATGTACCAAATACCTCTCCAAATCAATCTTCAAAACATTGCGGTGATCAAAATAGCTTCGAAGGATTTTATGGATTAAGTCAAAAAGAGGAGAGCAAAGAAAATTTGATAAAGAAAGATCATATTTTGCATTTATCTGAATCATCAAAATCAATTCATAGGAGCTATCATTTACCAACTTTAGAACAATTAAATCACAATACTGATATAGAATCTAGCATAAGATTAAATTCTATGCAATTAAACAATTTCGATATTATTTCGGAAAAAAACATTGTTACTTGTCCCTTCGAAAATAATTTATTCGATAATAGTACATCAAAAAATTGGGTTTTACGAAAATCATCTGGTAAGTTATTCACGAAAATGAAAGATTTTTAAGATTATTAAATTGAAGATTTTTTTTACATTTTTAGAAGGATTGAATCAACTAAAGAAAAGCATAAAATGTTTAAAAAAATTGGGCGGTAATGGCCATCAACTTGATTTAACAAGATATATCTACTCACAGAATAAAAATCCATCCTATTTTTATCACCAAAATTTAAATGCATTTGAATCTACAATAACAAATCATAACCGAGAAGAAAAGGCAAGTTTATAATCTAATATATGCTGAAAATTTTTATCATGTTCTCATGCTAATAATCATAGATTCGTTTAAAATTTGATTTAAAAAAAATTGCGATGTATTTAGCTAATAATCTAAAAAATTTCTTTAATTAAAATTAAAATTAAAAGAAATAAACAAGTACAAAAATTCAGAAAAATAATTCACATGTCTTAATGTTTGTTTTTTAGAACCATTAGGTTCAATATTATTATAAATATGGATTATTTCTTTAAAGAAAAGTGGTGTTCGATTTTATTAAATTAAAGTGTTTTTTCCAAAATTACACAAAATAATAGACTATATTTTAAGTAGTAAGAAAAGACATGTGCGAGTTTATTTTATACAAAAAATTAGATTACATAAATGGGCCGTTGCACATTAATGTATTATTTCATTTTTTTTTTTTCATTCGAAAGATAGATGAATTGAATTTAAATAAATCGAAAATTGTTTATTGCACTTTTTTTAAAATTAAAAAAGATATTTTTCGCATGAATACAAATTCGATACTAAGTAAAACCAAACTCAATTCAATGAATAAAAAAAGAAATCTAAATGAAGAAAATTTATTTCATTATGCTTATATAAGATCAAAAACTAGTTGTGTTCTCAATCCAATCTTGATAATGTGATACTTTAGTGTAAACTCCTGTTAGAAAATTTTTTTTCAATTTAAATTAATTTTTTTAAAAGAAATTTTTTAAACATTTTATTTTGATAATCAAAATTATTTTTTACCTGGAAAATTCTCACGACCGCAACCCAGTCCATAAGAAACGATTCCGATCAAAAATGGTTTATTTTTCACCATTGTAACAAGACCTCCTAAAAAACGAAATAATTAACATTAGAACAATAATTTGCTTTTTATCTATCTCTAATTGCGCACCACCACTATCTCCAGCACAAGCATCCACCCCTCCATTTGAATATCCCGCGCATATTTGAGTGTCTTCTTCGAAATTTTTATAATTTTTACAATGTTCATTATCTAATATTCGAACATTAGCAGCCATTAAGTGATCAGTTCCAACCCTATCTGATTCGTTGACAAGTCCCCAGCCAACAACAGTAGCAGTTCCTTTGAATTGCATGAAATATTCTGGAATTTTAATTGCATTAACATCGAATTCAGGTTCATTCCGATATTTTTGATTTCTAGTGCTATCGTTTTTTTGTTCATTTTCATTTTTGGTTAAAGTTTTATTCAAATTTTCCAGATTATTGCGTGCATGTATTTTAAAATATTCGCTTACTATATTTTTTTTCTTATCTTCATCGTTTATCAATCGGTTACTTTTATTGTCATCTGTTTGTGAATCAAAAAACCAATCACTTTTAGGTTTTTTCTTTTGAAAAAATGTATCTGTTTCTTCTGAATCCCATATGCTATTTGGTACATTTCCTGTTTGTGAAAATAATGCCGATGTTTCTTCAGCTGATGGTTTAATATCTAAAGATAAATTTGGAAATGTTGAATCTGAAGAACCACTTGCATATGAAGATAGAAATGAAAATTGAGACAAACTCTGAGCAGCAGATGAAGATGGAAAAAATGATGGTGAAATGTCAAATGTATTCTTATTATCAGAATAAGATGATGTTAAAGGAGAATTAGGTGATGAAAATGGTTCCAAATAAGATGGATTTGTTTGTAAGTGTTGATCATTATCAACACTTGATGACGGATTAGAAGATAATTTTAGAAGAGCAATATCATTTAGAAATCGTTTTTTATCATAATCTGGATGAATTATAACTCGTTCAACACCAATTCTTCTACCACCATTCCAACTGAAAATTAAATTAATTTCTTAAATATTCTTTTTTTGATTGTTTAGCTTATTATTACTTACTGAGTTGATCCAGCCATTACATCTAAGCGATCAGAACTTTTTATTTTTTATTACAAATTTAAAAGAAAATAGTATTGTAAATTGGTGCATAGTAGACACAAAAATAAATAAAAAACATACTATGAAACACAATGGGCGGCTGTTACTGCCCAGTACCGTTTAATTAATGTTGCTCCACAACTTAAAAATGATTAAATTATATCATTTGAATTAATTTTATTAGAATTTGAGCAGATAGAATAATTGAACTTACTGTTTTCGGAAATTTCTTTGTAACTGAAGCTGCCACGGAAATAGTCCAGGTTCAGCATGGGCACCATTTACAATGCGCCACTGAGGTTTAGGTTTCTTCAAATTTTTTTCAGACTGATTACGAATTTTATCCAAGTTTTTAAAGTCCGAATCAAAATTATTCTCAACAAAATCTGATTTGATTTGATAAGAGTTTTGAATTAAGCAAACCGCGATTATGAAAAAATGATCAAAGTGGCAAAACATATTTTAACGATGAATAAAAAATTTTTTAGTTTCAGCAATAATTTTTTAAATATTTAATTTGAAGAGAAAGAGTAAATATGAAAATGATGCGATGAAATTAATCCGAAATTTGTTAAACAAAAAAAAAAAAAGATGAAAAACTTTACATCTAGAAAGGCATTTTTGATTTTCGAAACGAATGTCTTCGCTTACAACAACCGACAAGTTCACTTTCTAACCATTATTTGTTTACAAGTTTTGATTAACTTTTAAACTCTTGTTGAATTTTTCGCCAGAATGCTAAAAAAATTTCGAACTTAAAATCAGAAAACATTTTAAAACTTCTTTCTTTTAGTTTGTTTTTCGTCTACTTGATCAGACTTTTTCACTAAAAAAAAGATTAGTTTATCATTCTGTTTACAAATAAAGAATCGTTACGCTCGAACCGATTTCTTTATTAATGAACAAAAAAAAGAAAAAATTTTTCAAATCATTGCTATAAAATTACATTCATTTACCACTTTAGTAGTGCTTAAAGATTATTACATATTAAAGTGTCTCTGCAGGTGTTAGGTCAAAAGGCGTGCTGAATGACCTTTGCTTGTTAAGCTAATTACAGGTGTTGAGGATGCCTGTGGTTTTAACAGCTTTTTTTGTGAAAATCGATTTAAAAGTCTAAATAGATAACCCAAATAAAATAATGCACTTAAGTAATTAAAGTTTCTAATACGTTTTATTAAGTAGCCGATTTCGATTCGAACAATAGAAAATGTTTTCATGACATTTTCACTCTTTTTATTTCTAATTGATTGGCATGAATTTTAATTTCTCTAGTGATTTACTTTACTGTAGGAACATGAATTTCGAAAATTGAATGAAGATAAAGAAACAAGGTCGTGTTGATAGATATTCAGATTTCACATTGTACAAATTATCGAGAAATAATTTTTTTTTGATAAAATGTTGTATATCATTATTCGCTAATCTGAAATCAAAAAAATTTGAAGTTCAATTTCACAAACTAAAAATAGGTTATTTTTAGAGATTACGAAATTCAAATTTTTGCCTTAAATATACAAGAAAAATAATTTTTTCTTCTACGTTACTTGAAAAAAATTATTTTTGAATTTAACTCTCGCATCAGTGGTGGGTTAAACATAAAGAAAGGCAAGAATTTATTTTTTATTAACGTAAGTAATGTGACAATTTGACGTATAGTGAATAAATTTCTTCGATTGTTTTGATACATAATTTTCAACCAAAAAAAAAAAAACTACATAGGGCGTGTTTTTCTAAATCAGTTAAAAGGCGGTCTTTGGCAGTCACCACCTTTTTTGACCGTCATCATATCGTAAATTTAATTTTATTATTTTCTCTTTCGAACTGTGAGCAATATATGTCTACCTTTTTTATTGTTTCAGTATGTTTTAGATCATTTGTAGATGATGATCAGCATTAGTTTTTAACCATAGAAAGAGAAAGGTAGTCATAGTAGTAATTAACTTAAAAAAAAGAAGAAAAAAGAAAATTTATTTCAAATTTTTCATTTAGATTTTACTGACAGTTGATTTCTTGAATTTAAAATCTCTTCATTTTTTTTCGATCTCTAAAATAAAAGTGGTTGGAATTATCGCCTCAAATCTTGATTATTTTAAAATATTTGACCTTTGCTTTGTGTGATCAAGTCTGATTTTATTTTATATCAATTATAAATTAATTTGCATTATAAGGTGTACATTTAAAATGAAACAAATTTGTATCATTTTTTTTTGTTGAAGTAAGATTGCTAATCCCTTACTTAGTGAATAGAAATTAATCTAAAATTTTAAATGGTTTTTATCTGCACTGATGAAAAAAATTATTTTTAAGATCATTTAAAATAAAAAAATTTTTCTATTATAATTTTACGTATCATGGCGTTCTAAATGAAATGGAATTTATAATGTAATAATGTGACTTATAATGTGATATTTGATTCAATTAAAAATTAATAGTTTGGAGTCAGCTGCAAAGTATGTTCATTAGCTTTTCTTTTTTTATTCTTATTTTTTAAATCTCTTTTCATTTGTCTGGAGAATATCCGTTTCAAACATTCCTGTTTTCTGAAATCATGTTAAGTTCAAGGCCTGCTTTTAAGCCCTTATTGTTTTCTTTTTCTTGGTTTTTTAGAAAATTTAATTTCTGCAAATTTTTTTTTAATTTTATGTTCGCCACTTTTTATTGCAATGTATTTTTTAATTTTCCACATTGGAAATTTTTTTAGCCTTTTTTCTGTAACAAAAAGGTCATATTAAAACTCTTTATTTTAAGAAAATAAGTCTTAAAAAAAATAAATCCTATTTTTTGAAATGTTAAATAATGATGATAATAATTTTATTAAATAAAATTAGATTTTCAAATTCTTATTAATCACCAAACTGGATTCACATAAAAAAAATTATTAATATTGCTTTCATGGTGCGAGTGTTAGGTATTTAATAATTGTATAAAACGCGCAGTTAGTGTTTTCTTATTCATATATAAATAATAATAGGCTAATATTTTTCGGCTGAAAGTATCAACGTTTTTTTTTTTTGCCACTTTAACTAAAAGGTATGCTTTATCCGAAATGATAAAAATCAAAGAAAATTTGATATAAGAAGTTTTTTTACTTTCTTTTTTTTAATTTGCATCGAAAAAATCAGAAAGTAATAAAAATTTCCATTTTAGATTTGATTTTCAAAGCTTTGTTTTTAGTCCGAAAATTAATCTCTTCCGTTCTTAGATTTCCCAAAGAAAAAAATTTAAAAATATTATTTTATTTCATTTTATTTACTTTTCAAATAAAAATATATGCTATTTCTAATTTCTAAAAAAAACTGTTAAATTAAATTTTTTTATTTATTTCATTGATTTAAAATAAACTGATAATCATAAATGGAAGTAAATAGTCAAAAAAAAAAAAAATTCTTAATAATTTTGTATTATACTGTAAAATTTATAAATAATTAAAACAAAATGATCAAAATTAAAATGGCCTTTTAAATGAAACAATTCGTTTAATTTTTTACAAATCAGCGTGTAAACTTATTAGATAAAAAGTCTCAATAATTCATAAAAAAATTTTTTTGATTTAATAAACATAAAATTTCGGTTTTCCGAAATTCCATTGCCTTTAATTTTGAGATGATTGCAGTTCGAAAAAATTGTTGTTTACTATTGATTTTAAAAAACTGGATTGATTTGAAAAATTCAACAAATTAAAAATTATAATAATAAAAAAGTTTAAATTGAAAAACAATAAATTTTTTTTTTGAAGTAAAAGAATTAGAATTTAAATTTTTTTTAATAAAAATTTTGAATTCACAATTCTAATTAATTTTCTTAGTTGATTATTATTACCATTCAATTTTTTTTATTCATATTGAAAATTATAAAATTCTAATGAAAATTTACTGATTTTTCTATCAGTAAAATTTATTTAAAATGAATCTGAAAATCGCTATAATCTGAAAAGTTGTTTATAATTTGATAAAAAATTATAAATTAACTGATCATAATTTTATAAGAGTAAATTTAAAAGTAAATTTGAATTAATTTCGAAAATTTTTATAATTACAGATAACAATTTAAACTCTTATTAAAATAAGAATAACAACTTTTGATGAAATTCATTTGTAGTATATTAATATCGATATTCAATAATTATTATGAATATTAATAATCGTAATTTAATAAAAAAAAACACTCACCTCAAATGACAAGTTTCTTCAGATATTAATTTCTTATTTTCATAAAATTGGACAAAAAAAATTTTTGTGACTTTTGCATGGCTAAAATTACCTTTATTGATTTTGTAATTGTAGTTTTAATTCTTTTTCTATTTCATCTCGTTATAAAGGTTTTTTTGTCATGAATATTTGAAATTTATTTAATATTTATGCATTTTTAGTGTATTTATACTAGATATGAAAGAAAACAATATCGATCTTTATTATTTTCATTCGCACAATTTTTCCATCAATTTTTGTCTCTTGCGCATTTTTTTCTATAGAATTTTCAGAAGCTATAATTATCTACAAATTTTTGGGATAAAAATTTTATCTGGACATATACTTTTTCTAAAAAGAAAAATTATTTAACCTAAAGTTGTAATATTATATATTAGAAAAAAGTAAAAAAATTGAAAATTCATGTCCTACATTTTGAAATAAATGTTTATGAAACAATTTAAAAATGACATGTACAATTTATCGAACGAATCCCACTACTTGCGCAACATTTTTGAGATGGCCATATTAAACATAATCAACGATTATTAGTTATATCTAAATAATAATAGAATTTCTACCTAAATCATCTTTTTAAAATTTATTTATAGAACTTGTCTAACATTAATATGCAAATCAGATTTTTTTTTTAAATCATTTCATAAAAAAATTTTATATAGAAATTAATTTTTTCAGTTTGATTAATAACTTACTCTTGAAACAAAACTTTTTCCTCCATTGTGTTTTCAAAGTAAAAATTGATGATATATAAATAACTAAATTTTATTTATTCATGTCAATCATTATGTTTTTTGAGCTGGAAAATTCGAAATCATTGTTTGACATAAATGTTATGATTAATAGAACGCAAATTTAACAAATGTATTTCAACCGAGTGATTAATATGATTGGTTTTTTATTGAATTAGATTAACTTTGTAAAATTTTTAAGATAAATAATATATAAAATATACAAATTTTGCAATTGAAATTTCAAATAGATCTTTTTTATTTATGATTGTTAGGATTTTTTTGTAAATACGTATGAAGAAATGATTCGCATTATTATTTCATTAATGAAAGAAGGAAATTCTAGACAAGAATATCAAATCAAATTTAGTTTAACATTTTTTTTCTGCTAATTACGCTGTAAAAAATAGAATCTAAAAATTCTTAGTGGGTAATATGTATTAAATTATCATAATGAATTTAAAATTATCAAATTAGTGCGAATATATTTTTTTCACAGAGAAAAAATATTTACAACAATAGTAAAAATTATAAATTTGTAAAAAATACTCAAACAAAAAAAATAAATTCCTCGCAGATTTTAGTCGACTTTTGTTAAATATAGATATTTATAAATATAGATGAGCGAAAACGTGACAATTACAATTTGTAAGCCTTTTCAAGCTCTGAAAATTGCAGCTTAAATATCAGCGGTGTGCAGATATTGGCGAATATAAATTTCAATATTATTCAATAATATATACAAATAAGGCGAAAAATTAATCATTGAAATTAAAAAATTACAATATCGAAAAATCTTAAAATTATAAATCATAAATCATTTAAAATCTTATGCCTTATTTTTAAAATAATTTAGATCTTTGTAATTAGATGATGAAGCACATTTTGAAAATTCGTGTTTATTTAATTTTAAGTCATTTATAAACTTAATGTATGAACAATAACTATAAGTGCGTTTTTTTTTATTGCATTAGAAAATATAATCATTCAAAAATTTTTATATATAGAATTTTCATGATACACAGAAGGAAAATTTAATTTATAAAATTTATAAGTTGTTTGAATAAGTCGATTTCTAGAAAATATTTGAAAATATTTATTCAAAGGATGTTTGTCAGGGAATTGAATTATTGCATGCGAATGGCTAAATTTTCTGAAAAGAAAATAAATTAAATCCCATTTCAAATTTCGAATCACGATAAAATTTCAATATAATAAAAAAATATAAATCTCATACCTATGTGATCTGAGGTTGTTTTTTGAATTTTATTTACTAAGAATAATGCTTTGAGATACTTTCAAATTATTCTTCAATAAGATATTTTTGTTTTCTATAACAAATATGCTTCTTTGCAATCATTTGATTCTAATGATTGTAAATGTGTAATTTTTAAATTCTGCCAAATTATAAAACTAATACTTTTATTTCTAATCTTTGTCTTGAATATTTCACTGATTTGAAAATTAATAACGTTCTTAGAATTTCAACGTTATAGGTATATTTTACTACAATTTGGTGAACTTATTTTATGAGTTGATACAAATTGTTGAAATTATTTAATATATTTAAATTATCGAAATTGCAATCAATCAAATTATCTTGATGATATTTTATTATCAATTTTAATCAATCTATATTTAATCTACGAATGAAAAAGCTCTAAAATCTTAAGAATATCAGATTATGTGAATTCAACTAGATTAAAGAAAAAATTCTCAATTATTTTAAATTTTAAAGTAATTGATAAATATGATTTCCGCTTAGTCAGAATTTTCGATTCTAAGTTATTAAACATTAATACTTAATAAAATATCAAAGTTGCATTTTGTGGCTGCATTTTATTAAATTTTATTTAATTTCAAAATTATTATATTGTGTTTAAATTTTTGAAAAAAGAAATCTTTTAGCGAACGAATTCAGCAACCGGATGCTGATTCAAAGATTGCTTTCCAAATATATTTTCACTTTTAAAAATTTTAACACAATTAACTTCAGATAATACTTGACATTACCATTTGTACAAGATTTTTTTTTTCAAATTTTATCTGTTCTCGTACTTTGAACATGAACTTTTTTTTAACAAAATCTTTTTGCACATTTAAATAATTTCTTTTAATGTATTAGCATCTCAATCAAAATCTGTCCCATTGCGAACAGTTATCCTCATAGAATTCAGAGAACTTTTTTGATCTTTTCAAAATTTTTTACTTTAAATATATAGTATTTATTTTATTCTTTCTTGAAAATTTTTTTGAGACCATTGATTCGCTCGTAAATGTACTATCTTATTAAAAAAATTTTATTTACAGTTTGACATTAGCAAATTTTTTTCACGTAAAATTATTGTTTTTACTATCGTACTTGATCAGAAACTTAGCTTTTTGAAATTCACCGATGAAAGATGAATGCATACATTTTTAGGAATCATATTTTTCATGCATTGTATTTTTAATATCGCTTGGAATTTTTATTCAATTCATATTAATCTATAATTCATTGTTTCTTAAATATATTAGAGTGATCTGCTTAAAAATATTTTATTAAGATGCGTAATTTTTTTTAATTAAATGTTTTTGTTTTGTCCATTCTTCTTTTTTTATTTATCTTTAAAAAAAAAAAAAATTATAATACTTTCACCTATTTTCCAGCAATTTTCGTCGTCATTCAACACTCAGAATTTATGCATCATAACTAAATCGTATAATTAATAATATAATTAGAACGCTCCCAAACATAT
>BLXL01010458.1:0-18218 GCA_023170135.1 Acarapis woodi
TTTCAGCATCTTGATTTTTTACTTGAAAATTCAAATATTCTACTCAGTAGACCGTCATTTAGAGGTTCAACACCATTAGACGTTGCTTCATCATCTGTGATGGAAAATCCAGAACTTGCGCTTGCTTTAAGAGAAAATTATCTAGAGAAAATTGCAATCTTTTTAAGTAAATGTGGATTTCAATCAAATCAAGAAATTCTTGATAAAGGTTATCCAGATATTGGTTATGATCCAGTTGGTGGCGAAAGATTTTTGGACTTTTTCCGAACATGTGTTTGGGTTAATGGTGAATCTGTTGAAGAAAATGCTAATTTAGTAATTCGTCTTTTGATCAGACGGCCAGAATGCTTAGGTAACGTTCAATTTATTTTATGTTTTCTTTCGATTTTATTTTTTTATTCATTTGATTTAGGTCCAGCATTACGTGGTGAAGGAGAAGGTCTATTGCAAGCAATCAAAGATGCCATAGATTTATCGATTGCGATTCAACAACAAAATCAAATTAGAGCGATGACTTATATGCCGAATGAACTTAACATTAATCAATCGATTAATATGTCGCCAACAGTTAATGGAAATCAATTAAACATTGGTACCTATCCTTATAAAGAAGATGAAGACTGGATTGATTTGGGAAATTCAATTCTTAGCTTTTATTGCTGTCTAGTTGATTTGTTGGGTCGTTGTGCACCAGAAGCATCAGCTATAGCAGAAGCAAAAAACGAATGTATTCGAGCACGCGCTATTCTTCGCTCTTTAGTACCAATAGGAGATCTAGAAGGGGTTTTGGCTTTGAAATTTAATTTTCAACAATATGATCCAAATGTTCCAAGAACAGAATCAGAAGAAGAATCTGACATTCAGCCGGGTATTCAACCAATACACAAGCAAAGTGTTGTTCTTTTCTTAGAGCGTGTATATGGGTTAGAAACTCAAGAAGTATTTTTCAGGCTTTTAGAAGATGCATTTTTACCAGATCTTCGAGCTGCCACTATATTAGAACGACCAGACGGTAGTGAATCACAAATAGCTCTTGCATTGAATAGGTATATTGGAAATGCTATTCTACCATTACTTATCAAAAATAGTCACTTTTTTAACAATGCGGAACAATGGGCTAGTTTAATAGATGCTACTTTGCACACAGTTTACAGATTATGCAAGGTTAAAATTTTGACTAAAGGTCAAAGAGAAATGGTTTCTGATTTTTTGGTTGCATTAACTGCCGAAATGCAACCTTCAATGTTATTAGGTAAATATTTGTCACCATTTGAAAATATAATAATGAAATTTCTAATATTAAATCAAAAAATTTGATCATTTAAATTTGATTGAAAATTTTTAAAAATAGGATTATTAAGAAAGTTAACGGTGGACGTATCTGTTTTAACGGAGTATTCAACTGTAGCACTACGTTTGTTAACATTACATTATGAACGATGCAATAAATATTATTCACATTCAGGACAAACTAATTATGGTACAGCTTCAGCAGAAGAACGAAAATTGACTATGTTACTATTTTCGAATATTTTTGATTCATTGTCGAAAATGGACTACGATCCAGATTTATTTGGAAAAGCACTTCCTTGCTTGACTAGTATAGCTTGTGCATTACCCCCTGACTATAGTTTGGCAACAGATTCAAAATCTATTCGAATTAACAAATATTCAGATAGTGCTCGATATACTCCAAGTCCTGTTGAAGTAAACAATGTACATCTACCAAATGAACTAATTAATTTTGTACAAAAATTTGCTGGACACTATCATGATGCATATTGTCAACGAAAATTGGAAAATGGTTGGTCTTACGGCAACATTTTAGATGAAGAAGCTAAAATAGATGATAAACTAAAACCATTTCATATGCTTAGTATATCAGAGCAAAATACTTATAAACAATCGATTAGTGATTTGATTAAAACAATGTTAGCACTGAATTGGAAATTAGATAATTCTAATGTTAATAATTTAACAATGCAATCTAAATCAAATTATAGAATGGAACAAAGATGCAATCGTATTCAAGATTATAATCCTAATCCAGTGGACATGTCTAGTTTGACATTAACTCGTGAATTGTTAAATTTGGCTGAAAAAATTAGTGAAAATGCACACGAATTATGGGCTGAAAAAATTTTATTAACGATAGGTAGTCTGCATCCTAAAATGGTACCCTATGACTTATTAACTGATAAAGAAAAAAAAGATAATCGTGATATGAGTCAAGAGCTCTTAAAATTTCTTCAATATGAAGGTTATAATGTTTACAAGTTTGATGATCAAGAAAATATTAGCAACACAGGCGGATTAAGCAGCTCGACTTCTACAAAACATGAAACTCGATTTGCATCTTCTTTGCTTACTAGATTATTACAATATTTGGAGGAAACAAGTTTAAGCTTAAAACTTTTGAAACCGAGCGAAAACTTTTCAAGACGAATGAGTTTTAAGCAAGAAATACGAGACATCAAATTTTTCTCGAAAGTCGTTTTACCATTGGTTGAACGTCTATTCCAAGCGCATCGTCAATTCTTTTTAACCTCAATGCAACAGGCAAGTCCAACTAGTCAAGTTAGTTCCACAACTGGTCAAACGGATGTGACAAGTGCACCAGAAGCACAACAAGTTTTAATTAGTCAAGCATCCGGATCAATGGCCACAGCAAAAGAAAAAGAAATGGTTGCTCAATTATTTTGCAAACTGGCTGATCTATTAAGATCCAGATTATCAGTGATGGGCAGCGATGCGAAAATTTCAGTAAGATGTTTACAAGTGTTGATCAACGCTACAGATATACGAACAATAGTAAGATGCTCACCGGATTTTGTAAAAACATCAATGCTTACTTTCTTCAATCATGCTTCAGGTAAAATATAAAATTTAAACTATTATTTTTTGGATTTTATTTTACATAATTGGTCTTTTATTTTTCTTTTTTTATTCATTAGATGATTTGGCTAATTGCGTCTTAAATTTGCAAAATAACAAATTTACAGCTATACGGGGAACCACGATTAAATCGTTTACATCTTTAAACTATATTCAATTAGTCTTATTACCTGTACTTACCTCATTTTTTGATCATTTAGCATCTAATGATTTTGGTGCTGATCTATTATTAAATGATATTCAAGTTGCGTGTTATAAAATATTGAATAGTCTTTTTACATTGGGAACAAATCCTCAATTAAACTGCAATCGTAAATTTATCATACGCGAATTAGACTATCATAGAACAGCAATTGGAAATTGTTTGGGAGCATTTGCATGTTCATTTCCAGTCGCATTTTTAGAGCCACATCTCAATAAAAACAATAAGAATTGTATTCATTCTAAAGCTCAAGAATATTCTTTAGAAGCACAAGGTGTAATGGCAGATTTAGAAGCTTTAATGCCAACATTGGAAGATCTAATGGCACAATTTGATAAATACACAGATGGCAACACAGTTTATTCAAAAGATCCAGCTACTGTCGATGTAATTTTACCGATGCTATGTTCTTATTTATTTTACTGGTATCAACAAGGACCTGAAAATGTTAGTCCTAATGCTTCCGGAAACTATGTTACTACAGTTACAAATACACATTTAAATCAAATTTTGAAATCAATTTTAAATTTAATTAAAAATACTATCGGTCAACCTAATCAGCCATGGATGAATACATTGGCTGCTCACGCTGGAATGATAATATTCACATCCACAGATGAAACACTGCTTGAAACACCAATACTTCCCCTAGCAAAACGTATTTGTACAATGGTTGAAAAAATTTATCATCGTGAAGATGTAATGAAAAGTTACTTAAAGTCAGAAGAGTTTACTGAAATCGAAACACAAATACAAGAAGAGTATTCTTTAATTGTAAGGGATATTTACGCATTTTTGCCTTTACTCATTAAATATGTCGATTTACAACGATCTTATTGGCTCAAAAATAATACACCGGAAGCTGAACAATTATATCATTGTGTTGCAGCAATATTTAGTATATGGAACAAATCAGTTTACTTTATGAAAGAAGAACAAAATTTTGTCCTGGCAAATGAAATTGATAATATGGCACTTATAATGCCTCTTGTTGGTAAACTTGGTAGGCCAGTCGTCACAAAATCCGAACGAAATATATGTTCATCAGGTCATGGTAAAGTTAAAAAAAAGAAAAGAGATGGAAAGCGCGACAAAGATAAAGAAATAGCCTCGAGTTTAATTGTATCGGCATTAAAAAAGCTTTTACCTGTTGGTTAGTAATTTTTTTTTTTAAAAACATTCTTAATTTTTTCATTACATAATCAATATTCTGAATGGTAATTTATTTTTATGTCTTTCAAATCTAGGTCTTAATTTGTTTGCAGGCAGAGAACAGGAATTAGTACAATATGCAAAAGACAAAATTTTGAAAAAAGAAAAAGAAGTTGACATTTTTGATTATATTAAGATTCAATTGAATCTACCAGAAAAAATTGATCCGAGCGATATAATGAGCTGGCAACATTATTTGTATTCTAAATTAGGATCAAACAATAATAATAATTCGATATCAAGTGACAAACAATTGATGCTTACGAGCAAAAAATCTATAAAACCAGAAGATAAAGAAAAAATGCAAGAAAAACTTGTTATTCGTATTATAGATATGGCAAAAGTTTTATTCGGATTGCATGTCATAGATCATCCTAGCCAAAAGGAAAAAGGGGTTTATAGAAGTTGTATTTCAACTCAGCGTAAGCGAGCGGTAATCGCTTGTTTCAGAATGGTTTCCTTACATCAATTGCCAAGGTATATATAATTCATAAATTATTTTATATTTTGAAAAAGTTTTTTGTTAAACATTTATATTTTTCTTATTTTAGACATCGGGCTATGAATATTTTCCTGTTCAGTTATTCAGCCCACTGGATGGTGCCTGAAAATAAAGGTCAAGAACAACTAATTGAAGATCTGTCTGAAAGTTTTGAAGAACATGAAAAAAATAAAGGTTCAAGTGAACAAGAACAGGAATCTGCACCAGATCCATTAATTCAACTGGTAACTACATTCAACAGATTGGCAATGATCGAACATGGTTCGGCAATTAAAGAAGATGAATTGTATGTTAATTATGCCCATATATTCAGTGAAAGTTGTGGAGGAGCAGATGAGGATGAAGATGAAGAAAATAATACCCAGTCAGCTGGCAATAGCGAAGATGGCGAACAACAACAAGCACAAGCCGAAGAACAAGTTGAAGAAAAGGATGAGGGTGCAGCCATTCATGAAGAGGAACTCGAGAAACAAAAGACACAATTTCAGCAATCCAGATTGGCAAGTCGTGGTGTAGCTGAAATGATATTGCTTTATATTTCAGCGTGCAAAGGACAACAAAGCGAAATGGTTTTCAAAACACTACGATTAGGTATATCGATTTTACGTGGAGGAAATACAGAGGTGCAGCATAAAATGATATGTCACTTGAAAGAAAAAAAAGATGCTGGGTTTTTCACTTCAATTGCAGGTTTAATGAATAGTTTATCAGTGTTAGATTTGGATGCATTTGAACGTAATCAAAAGGCTGAAGGCCTTGGTGTAGGATCCGAAGGAACAGCAGGCGAAAAGAATATGCATGATGCTGATTTTTCTTGTGCTTTATTTCGGTTTATTCAGCTATTGTGTGAAGGTCACAATTTGGAATTTCAAAATTATTTACGAACTCAAGCGGGTAATACAACTACTGTCAATGTGATTATTATAACTGTTGATTATTTGTTAAGACTTCAAGAGTCTATGATGGTTAGATAATTTTCATAAATATTATATATTTTTTTTGTGAAAATTGATATATTGAAAAAAAATTTTTTTAAAAAATAGGATTTTTACTGGGGATACTCTTCCAAACAGCTGATAGATCAAAGCGGACAAGAAAGCTTCACAAGAGCTATTACTGTTGCGAAGCAAGTATTTTCTACATTGACAGAGAGCATTCAAGGACCATGCCAAGGAAATCAACAAACTTTGGCTCATTCGAGACTTTGGGACGCAGTGGGTGGATTTTTGTTTTTATTTGCACACATGCAAGACAAACTTAGTAAAAATTCATCACAATTGAATTTGCTTGTTGAATTATTAGACTTGCAAAAGGAGATGGTTGTGATGATGTTATCCATGTTAGAAGGTAATGTGGTCAATGGTGCAATTGGTAGGCAAATGGTCGATACATTTGTCGAATCAGCATCGAATTTGGAATTGATTCTAGTAAGTGAAAATCATAAATAAATGAAATTAAAAATAAAAATAAATCCTTTTTTTTATTTCTTATTTCTTTTTCAATTTTGAAGACATTTCTCGACATGTTTTTAAAATTGAAATCTCTAACCTGTTCATCACAATTTCAAGAAATTGACAAACGAAATATTGGTTGGGTAACAGCATCAGATTTCAAAAAGGCAATGGAACAACAAAAAGTATACTCAAAAGACGAAATTGAATATATAATGGAATGTTGTGAGCCGA
Organism: Acarapis woodi; assembly: GCA_023170135.1. Taxonomy (NCBI): domain Eukaryota; kingdom Metazoa; phylum Arthropoda; class Arachnida; order Trombidiformes; family Tarsonemidae; genus Acarapis; species Acarapis woodi. Next base: position 6,497 of record BLXL01010458.1, read on the forward strand.
CACCTGATGGTTTGATCGATTACATTGAATTTACTGAAAGATTTCATAATCCTGCGAAAGAAATTGGTTTCAATTTGGCTGTTCTTCTTACAAATCTAAGCGAACACATGCCTGGTGACGCTAGATTAGCAAGATTTTTGGAAATAGCTGCCAGTGTATTAAATTATTTCGAACCATTCTTAGGTCGCATTGAAATATTGGGTAGTGCAAAACGTGTGGAACGTGTTTATTTTGAAATCTTGGAATCAAGTTTAATGCAATGGGAAAAACCTCAAATAAAAGAATCGAAACGCGCTTTTCTATATCAGGTGGTCAATGAAGGTGGTGATAAAGAGAAACTTGAATTATTTGTTAACTTTTGTGAAGATGCAATTTTTGAAATGAAGCATGCTTCCTCAATTTCAAATGAAGATGCCGAAGAGGAAAACAGACGTTCAACCAAATATCCATTCATGAATGAAGATGAAGGAAAATTTTCATTGGTCGATCCATTTAAAAGATTTGGAATATATATACTTGTACAAATATTAAGATTTTTCTCTTACCTGACACCTTCGAATCTCAAAAAGCAGATTATCAATATGAAGGAAAAAACATTTTTAGAATTAATTATTGGTTTTTTTAAATTTATTATTAACACATTCATTTTTTCGAGTTCGTTAATTTATTTTATCGTTCGTTATTGTTTGAATATTATTTTACGATTAATGAAAGGAGAAGTGCTTTCTAGCAATAGTTTAATAAGGCAAGAAGAAGTAGGCAGTGGTACAAGAGAAAAATTAGCTTTGCAATATATTCCATCAACAGCAGCATCATTAACAAACGGTACACAGGATCAATTAACACCTACTTTGAAAATGACATCTGCTTCAAATGATCCGACAATAAACAAATCATTCGAAGTTGATTCTAATGAAAATAAAGAAAATCAAGCAGGTGAAAATCGTACTTCGATCTCTAACCTAGATGGTAACAAACTTAATGCGGAAAATAAAAATGATCTTAAATCATCATCTAAATCATGTTTGACGGAAGAAAGTACAAAAGAGGAAGTTAGACACAATTCAAAACTTACCAGTCAACAAACAACAACTGGTTCATATGAAAATGAACCATTGAACGAAATCAAAGATGAACAAACACAACCTGTACTTAAAAGTTTTTCATTTAATATTCGAGGCTATACAAATCGGTTTATTTGTTTTCTGGCACGAAACTTTTATAAATGCAAAAATACGGCTTTAGTCATCGCATTTTTCATTAATGTAATTTTACTTTTCTACAAAATCTCAATCGATTTAAACAAGGGAAATTTCGAAGAAAGTGGAGAAATAATAGATGATACAATAAAAAATTTAACAGAATCGACTGAAGCAGAAAATTTTCATGATATGGACACTAAAACAATATCAGCTGAAGATTTGTATACGATTGAGAGTGGTGAGGATCGTGAGATTGTTTCGCTTCCAAACAATTTTATATTTATGAGTGTCTTTCTTAAATTGCTTGCTTATCTCCACACTATTTTATCACTTTGTCTTTTAATTGGCTATTATCAATTGAAATTACCGTTAGTAATTTTCAAAAAAGAAAAAGAGATCTCTCGTGAAATGGTAAGTTTGAAATCAAATCAAATTTTATTTTAATTTTCTTAATTTTATATATTTGCTCGAACAAAAAAGGAATTTGATGGTCTATATATTACTGAACAAAATATTGAAAAAATGGCTAAAAAATGGGACAAAATTGTTATATCTACACCATCGTTTCCTGCACTCTACTGGGACAAATTTGTAAAAAAACGAGTAAGAGAAGCGTATACAGATCAGGTTGATTATGAAACAATATCAAAACTTTTAGGTATGACAAATGATTCGTTTAGCAGTGACAAGAAGTTAGCTGGAAATTTGCCCTTTTGGCGTAAGATGATAAATTTCAATAATATCGACTTTATGTACATGCTTTGGAAAGCAGGAGTTACAATTTCCGACAAAGATTTTCTTTATAATTTTGTGTATCTTGTATTCTCGGTATTAGGACATCTAAACTACTTTTTTTTTGCTGCACATTTACTCGATGTTGCATTTGTAGTGAAACCGCTTCGTACTATTTTACAATCTGTTACACACAATGGCAGACAACTGATGCTCACTGTCCTTTTACTCGTTATTGTTGTGTACATATACACTGTAATTGCCTTTAATTTCTTTCGTAAATTTTATATTCAAAGTGAAGATGCTGAGGAGAAAGGTGATGAAGAAAATGGATCTTCGGAAAATGCAAATGAATTGGAAGACTTTCAAAATAAGAAATGTCATTCTATGTACACTTGTTTCTTGTTTAATCTATATCAGGGTAAATTAATGTTTATTTTGTTAAACTTCCACCTACACAATTCATTAAAACAAAATTTTGCTTCATAAAATTTAGGTGTGCGTTCAGGAGGAGGTATTGGTGATGTAATAGAACCGCCTGATGGAGATGCAAATGAATATTATCGAATTGTTTTTGATATAACATTCTTCTTTTTTGTTATCGTTATTTTACTCGCTATTCTTCAAGGTTTAATCATTGATGCTTTCGGTGAACTAAGAGATCAATTACAATCAGTATCAGATACAATGGAAGCAAATTGCTTTATTTGTGGAATAGAAAAGGAAACTTTTAATAAAGTACCTCATGGTTTTGAAACACACGTGAAAAAAGAACATGATCTAGCTAACTATTTATTTTTTCTTATGCACTTGATTAACAAGCCGGATACAGACTATACAGGACAAGAGACATTCGTTTGGGAACAGGTCAGTTTTTATTTTGTTTTATAATTTCATGATTTGTTAATTACAAATTTCTATGACTAAATCTTTTCTTCCATTCTCATTGCAGTACCAAAAACGCTGTTGGGATTTCTTTCCAGTTGGCGAATGTTTTAGACAACAGTCTGAGGGAGAATCAGAAGACGGCAAGAAAGGCGATTGAATTCCACTTAATTTTTTTTATTCATAATTTCTCAATTATTTGTCTTAATTGTAAATTTAAATTTTATTATCTTACTGATTAGTTATGAGTGAGCAAAGTAACAAAAGAAAAAAATTGCTTCATATATTTCACACAAATTATATTATAAAAAATAGTGAAATTCACAAATTTTGACTTGCTTTTCATGCTCAATTTGGATTAACCGCTGAACGAATATTGTAAATTTACTTACTGTAAAAGTTTTTGAGTATAGAGCGCGATCTCGTAATAAAGATTCTTAATATATCATGCTAAAATCAAACGAATATTTTACATATAATTTTTAATTAGATTGACTAAAAAACTTATTGACAGTTCAAAAAAAATTATCATTGTTTATGTTTATCACATTAGATTCAATATAAATTATATTTTACTTTTATTTTATTTCAAAAAAATAATTGTCGGGAAAATTTTAGAAATAAAATAATGTTCTTCATTTTAATGAAAAGTTGTTTGTAAATTGGAAGCAAGAGTTTTAAAGATAGCTAAGTCTAGTGAATTTTTAACAGACGTATAAAATTTGATAAATTAAATAAATAAAGTATGTAAAAATTTAGTACAAGAAGAGAAATTAAAAAGTTTATAAAAAAAAATTGTCTTTTATTAGTACTTTAACACTAAAAATTCATTATTTTTTGCGCCAAAAATTTATTCTATTTCTTTTTTAATTGAAAGTAGATGTCGCTTAAATATATTTTGGTAAGAATATCTTTTTTTGAAAATACCAAATTCAATATCTTATCAAGTTAATTCATTAAATTTAAGAAAAGATGGACGAAGAAGATGTTGATTATCTGGGTAACTTTTTGGATAAAAGTTTACTTGATTATTTGAAAGTGAAAAAAATTAATAAACTTTTTCCTGTACAGAAATTTATTATTCCTTTGTTAATTAATCAATTCAAAAATTTAAATTTAACAAAACCACATGATTATTGTATAAGTTCACCAACTGGATCCGGAAAAACCTATGCTTTCTGTTTGCCAATCATTCAATTTTTATCCGAATCATCTATTAATAATTTGTGTGTTCTCATTATTCTTCCAGTGACAGATCTCGCTTTACAAGTCTACAATGTGATTAAAGAATTGTGCGAACAAATAAAAGGAATTTATGTTTCATCTGCCATTGGTGATAGGCCATTAAAGTCTGATTTACTATCATGTCGCAGTCAAATATTAGTTGCAACACCTGGTAAATTGATTGAGCTAATCACGAATGTACCTGAATTTAGTTTGAAAAGTGTTAAAATTGTAGTGATCGATGAAGTGGACCGTATATTGAACAGCGAACTTGAACATAACTGGATTGATAATTTATTTATGAGTTTATATGATGATCACAATCGTATTCTGAATTGCAATTGTTCTACTCAACAACATTTAAAATATAATTATTCACAATTCAATGGTTGCTGTTTAAATGATTACTCATCTTCTCAACACATTATAAAATTACTTTTCTCAGCTACATTGAATACGGAAAAAACTAAACTTGATATTTTAAATCTGTTTGAACCATTGTTTTTCAATTTTTCGATGATTGGTGCTCTAAAAGAGTCTTCAACCAAATATGAATTACCAATAACACTTAAACAACGTTTCGTTCATGTAAGCACCGATTACAAGCCAGCAATGTTAGTTTATTTGCTGAAAGTGGTCAAATGTCGTAAAATAATCTGTTTTGTAGGAAGTAAAGATAATGCACATCGATTAAATTTACTTTTGAATAAATATTCTGAATTTAATATTTATGAATTAAGTTCGCAAATCGAGGGCAGACAACGTGAAAAATTAAAGAATGATTTTTCTCAGGATAAGATTGATTTAATTATTTGTACAGATATTCTAGCGAGAGGTATTGACATTCAAGATGTGAACTATGTGATTAATTATGAACCGCCGCTTAATGTGCAGACATATGTTCATCGAGTAGGTCGTACGGCAAGAGCTGGTAAAGTTGGTACATCTATCACACTTATTGATCAAAGTGAAATGAATCGATTTCGAATTATTGCACGCAAGACTATCAAAATTCGCAAATTAACAAAATTTAAATTGAATTACGATCGCAAAAAATTTAAAGAAATTAAAGAGAATTATGTTCAATTATTAGAAAGTTTAAAAACTGATATTATAGCTGAAAAAAAAAAAAAAAAGAGAAAACGTTTAGAAACTGTAAATAATTTATTCAAAAAGTAGCAGAATGAAAATTTAAAGATACATTTTTATTTAAGCTTTGTCACATTATTTATTTTCGATATATTTTCATTTATTCATTAATAAGAAAATAAGCGATTTTTATTTTCAAAATCCATATAAGAATTTTGTTTTTATTTCTCAAGAAGATAATGAAATTTTTTTTTCTATTATATTCATTAAAATTAATTATTGGAATTTTTTATTTTCTCTATTTTTCTAATATTTTTAAATATTTGGAATTACTTGATTCTTTGAAATTAAATATAAAAATTGATCAATTTTTTCTTTAAGTTTATTTCAATATTGAAGAATAATTCTTGTCATTTCAATTCTTGAATTGAATTAATAAAGAAAGGTTCATAAATGGAAAAATCATTCATAGACGATTTCCGATTTATCATAAGATTTATTCGAAAAAGTTTAGAACACAAATAAAAAAGATAATTTCAAATAATTTATTTAGAATTATATGTAACCTGAAAATGATCTACCTGTATAAATTTTTTGGTAAATATGTTTGATTATTTTATTTAAAATCAATTAGATTTAAACAAATTATCTCGTTTTGCTTCGTTTATGGCAATTTTAACCACGTCACGTAATTCTGAACGTAGATTTTTGATTCGATGGGCAAGTATTTGATTCTTCGATTTTGGAACTATTGGCGAATTGTCTGAATGACTTTCTTCACTATGTATACTCCCAGATAATCCAGAATCAGATAAAATAGGCGGGTTAAGCAAATTATATTTACACTTCATTGTTTGATTATACGATGATTGCTTTCGATTATTAGTCTTTTGAGACTGATAATTGACAATCGATGGCTTTGTAAATGAATAATTTGGCTTACTTAGTTTTTGTCGTTCAAATTTAAGTTGCTGTGTTAATGGACTAATCATACATAGATCATTATGGATCGGCATTTTATCGGCCATGAATACTTGATATTTTTGCAAATTTTTTACTTTTGAGAAATCAATTTCATTTACCCGACGATCTATCGGTACTGGACTTGGTGAGTAGTTCGAATCCAGTGAATCTAATTTACTTTCGATTATAGGTTTCATAACAGGTATTTTCGATCCATTTATTGGTTTTAATTTTTTATAATTTTCATTTACTTTAATTGGTGTTAAAGGCTTCAGTGATTTACGATTGTATATTTGTTGAAAATTTTTTTTGGTACTAAATTCATTTTGTTGACTCGCTATTTTTGATGCATCTTTATCCACATTGTCATTTATACAATTAGGTAAGAGCATTTGTATATTGTCGTCATCTGATGAATTGAAAATCGAGAAATTTTTCTTTTGCACAGTATTTAATTCCGATTTGTGTTCACTTTTAGATGAAATTGTATCGAATTTAAAATTTTTACATTCATGTTTGTATAATTTTATTTTATTGCTATTTACATTGCCTACAAAATTAAACATTTCTTCGTCATCTGATGAAACGAGCAGATCAGTCGCAGTTGACACCCATTTACAATCATTTTTTAAATACTCATTACTTGACCGACTACAATTTTTTGGAGTAATCAAATTTTGATTAAGTGATTTACATGCATTTATAAATTTGTTACTTAGCAATTTTTTTGATCCATTGTTTAAAATTAATTTTTGAATGTTTACATTATTTTTTAATTTTAATTGCTTGTATAATCGTGATAAATCCGTGTGCTTCAAATAATTGTACGCATATTTAAATTGTTCATCGTTATTTGAACAGTTCGGATTATTGTTTAATTGAGATTCGTGTTTATTAATTTTTGACGTATTCAAATTGTGTCTTTCCATTTCAGATTCTGGACATGAAGATTCTAAATTTTGCGAACTTGAAGCATTATCTGACGATAAACAAGAAGAAGGTATTGTTGTGTTGAGTGATGGCGATAAGATTAACTTATCTTTCAATTGTGATCTAACAGATTTTTTTTCGCAATTAGTATTTGAGAATTGATCGATAGATAAATTATTTATAGCAGTTAATTTTGAACTATTTTGAGTACTTGTCGGACTCGAAGTAGTTGATGATGATGAGATAGGAGAATAGGATGATGAGCTTGTCAAATTTTCTTCTTCACTATTATTAATTTTCACCGCCGAGGAAAAATAATTTCTATTCAATGAATCGTGAATTTCATAATTACGTTGATCTGATTTTAATTTGAAATTTTCACTTTTTTTCGCGCCTATTTTTATTTTCGAATTTTTATCTTTTAGATTTACCAATGAATTTATTTTTACTTCTATTCGCTCATTATCAAAGTCTATTTCATTAATTTTACTTTTTAATTCATCGATCTGTTGATAAATCGCACTTAGTTGCGATTCCGCTCTACTACTCAAATCGCCTATATCATCCATCGTAAAACTCTGTGGAATGTTGCAATTATTTTTATCGTTTGAGAATGATTTGTTTTGTAAATATAATTGTTGCATATAATAGTGCTTCAAATCCATTTGATTAACAATTTGTTCACCTTCATTATCATGGCTTACAGTTAATATTTGCTCTTCATCATCATCATCATCGATCAAACTATTGTTTATCATTAGTGAACAACTCATCAAACTTTCACTCATGAAATTATTAGCACTCATCACACTTGCATCCATACTACTTGTATTAACATTACATCCAGAATCTGATGATGAAGTTGATGCAAAACTAGATGAAGTTCTGACGGATGCAGTTGTTGCATTAGGATAATTCATTGAAATTTTACTTGGATTAGGCTCTATGTTGTTAACAGATTTTTTGGACTCGTTCAGATCATAAACCACTTCTAGACCATCTAAACAATAATTGAATTTGTCTGTCAATTTATTAATCACTTGTCCTTCTGCATTTTCATTATTAATCACATTATTTATGATATTTTTGGATGGCATCCATGGTGAAGGCAGCCAAGGATTAGTTTTGATGCGGCTTCTTTGTTTCCCTAAATTTTACACAAACCAATTAATAAAATTGATAAATGATTTTAATTTGAATTATAAATCATCTTCATCTAATTTTTCATATTTTTCAGCAATACTATGATTGTAAGATAAAAAAATATAGCACAGAAATTAATTTTTTTTTTCTTATTAGAAAAAAATTATAAAAAATCAACTTATTTGTTATTGAAAAATTATTTAATTTTGAAATTCAATTTTTCATTTAAAAATTATCTTTGCAAAATTTATTTTAAATATAAATATTTTAACGAAAAAAGATTTCTTTAATTTCAATTAATTGAATTGTCAGGATAGCTTATTCTATCTTAAAAATTATTTTAATGATTACTTAAAATCGTTATTAATTTTTCTGGTAAAAATAACTCAAAATAACGAAATAATTATTTTTTTTGTTTTTTCATTTGTTTTTACTCAAAATATTTTCAGGTTATTAATACTCAACTTAATTATTTAGAAAAAAAATAAATAATTTCATTAATGTTTAATTTTGCTTTGTATTGTATAATTGTGCTTTTTTAATTTGTGCGAAAATTTTCTTTTTAAGCCAATTCAATAATTTTAATTTATAACTGGTTTGGTCTTGTTATAAGTTCTTTTTTTTCTTGATTAAAAATCCAAAGAAAATTAAATTTCTTATTTATTATATATGGTAAAATTAATTAAATTTTAGTAATAGATTAAATATTTTCTGGATATAATAAATCACAAATATATCATAAAATTTTTTTTTTCATAATTATACATCACAAATTTCCGAAAAAATATTTTTACAATTTTAACAATGAAAATTTCAATTTTTATCGATTCAGAAAGAAAAGGTAAGTGATCAAGAACATCTAGATTTCATAAAAAAACAGTGAAAATAACATTTCTTTTCGAATAATTATCAAATTATTTTTTTGTTATATGAAGTGATGAAATTTCAAGAAATTTGAGAAAAAAATCATAAATTTTATTGCAAAGCGGAATGTCCTTATATACGACTATCGTATTTACAACTCAAGTGACTATTTTCTGAAAATTTTTAAAATTAAGAAAATTATATTTTAAGAAAATTATTCACCAAACTTGCTAATGAATGATGTACGTCGACCTATTTATTTTTTTATTCTTTCAAAATTATTTTTGTTTATTCATTTAAAAAAAATAATTTAAATCTATTGAATTCAAATATTATTATATATATATATTAAATACAGAATTCATGATAAATAGCATTCATTATATTAATTTAATTAAGAATTATATACCTTTATTTTAAAATTTAAATTTAAAATGAACTGATTTTTGACAAAAAGTTAAGAATTTTATTTAAAATTATTTTGGGCTCGAATGGATATAACTTATCTCAATAAATTCTTAATTTTTAATTTTCAAATTACATTCTAAGCTTTGCCATAATTTCTAAAGAAAACGAATTAAATGGGCAACAATTTTTTATTTTTACCTACTTGGCTTTTCAATAAAAATCTCCAAGTGAGATTTAAAATTCTGTATCAAAAGACTTCATTACTGATTTTCTATAACAAATAAAATAATGTAAATTTAAAAAATTTATTCAAACTTATTGTATCAAGAATTTTATTAAACTTAAACTTGAATAATTTATTAAATAAATAAATAGTAAATTGAAAATTATTGAGATTTAAAATAACTCAAGCAAAGGAAATTGTGTGTTCTCTTAAAAAGTATCATTTATTTTAGAAAAAAGATGGATTTTCAGTTGGGTTCGCATATAATTCTTTTTTATTTTTTTAAGTTTCTAAGATGATTTTGATGAAAAAATAATTTATTTATAGATGATTTTCGGACAGAATAACATCTAATTGTACATAAAATAATAATATAATTCATTGAAATCACAACTTTATTTATTTCAAGTTTTAATTCTAAATTAGTAGAAAGTACCAAGTGTCCCCATTGAAACAATAAGATTTTGAATCGTGCGAATCGGAAGTTGTAATAAGGAGTAACAGAAAGTCATTTTTTTTTTTTGCTCATTCTTCATTATAATTTAATATTTGAGCATTTTAATTTATATCAATCATATAACTAGCTACGATAATTTAATAAAAATATTTCAGATAAGAAAGAGCATTCAGTTTGTGATATAATACCTACTTTATATCCGATTCATGATTTAGGAAAATTAGCACCAATATACAGCTTTTTCAAGCAAGTATTGATCATATATTTTTTATCAAATATCATTAGATCTTTTATATAGTATCTATTAGTAAAAAATTTTCTTTATTTGAATGTATTTGTGTACAGTCACGTGATTTTAATTATATTTTTATATTTTTATATATGCAAATCACATTTAATTTTTTAAAAAAAACTAATGATTTTTGATTAGATAATTTTTATATATAAACTAATGTGTTATCTAATTAAAAATATTTCAGAAAAATTATGTAAATTTCTTGAATAAATCGTACTATTTTTATTCGCTTTAGAATAATTAACTTTTAAATGTATCATCTTCAGTCTTGAACAAAATTGAACTAAAAATCAACTGGAACAAAATAACCGAAGTTTATCAATTTTTATTTTCAAAATTTTGTTTCTAATAAATTCTAATGCATAAATAAAAATCACTAAAATCAATTTTATAGAACTCAACGACTTAGATGATAGACAAAGTTGATAGCACTAAATTTTTGCTTCATTCTTATATTAAATCATTTGAAATAATGTTTATCTTTTTAATGTCTAGCACAAACTAATGTAAAAATTATTATCTCATTTAAAATAAAACTACAAAAAAATTTAAATAATTAATATTGTGGCATCATTTTTGCTTTTTGATTTAACTTAATTTTAATATCGTTTGTTCTGGCACTTGGTAAATTCCACTAATTTTAAAATCATAATTTTAAATAGGAAATTAAAAGTAATACGAAGATTTGTTAAATTACACTTCAATTTTTCAAAAATATCTTACCGATTAAAATTAGATTGTTTTGAAAATAAAAATTTTTAGAATCAACTGTATCTGTCATTGTTTGAAAAAATTTTTTTTTTACTCTAAATTTATGAATAGAATTAATTTTTTACAAAACTATAATTACTTTAATATAGTTTGTAATTTTGGAATTAAGTAGCGATAAATACTTCTAAAAAATTGAGCGTGGGATGATAATCAATTTAGCTTTGAACAGAAAAAATTTCGAGATCGTGATGAAATCAGAAGATCAGTTTTAAAAAAAAATTTTCGATTAGTATGCATAACTATCATTTTAGATTGTTATTGAGTAACAAAACTTGAAAAAAAAATTAAAAATATCAAAAAATTCTTTTTCTCAAATCATTTGAGATGCTTGATGAGTGCTGACTAAAAATGTCTTTATTTTATTGAATATTACGCTTGAATTTAATTTTTTATTTCTATTTCATTTATATAGTTGATTATACAGTTTCAAACTTCATTCAAATGTTTTAATAATTCTTTTGAGTTAGTAATTTTGTTCAAAAATTGAAACATTAATTTTACAAAAATTATCTTTCTCAATATTTAAATTTTACTGG